>SCDZ01001275.1:454-11609 GCA_004143845.1 Drosophila lacertosa | reverse complement strand
AAAGAGACTTGAAAATTCAACCAGTCAGAGATGTAATAGCTGAACACAAAGAAAAGTACTTTGGCAAGCTCTTTTCGCACCCCAATCATCTCGCGAGAGATTTAACAAGGATGCGCAGTCGATCCCGTCTTCATCGTAAGGATCTACCAACCCAGCGATAGACTCTACGGCCGTGCAATCACATTACAGTCCAATTGAGCTGTTAGTTAATGAATAGTTATAAGATTTGTAAACTGATTGTTAGTCTCATAATTAAGAGAAGATTCAGTAAATAAAAGCAAAGCATATTAAAAAAAAAAAAAAAAAAAAATTATGTAGACAACTATGCAAGTTGATCAAATGCTGGTATCACAACAATCAATGGCTTCCCTATGTATATCTAGGTGGAATGCTTAGTGCTTTTCACAGCATAAACTTGAGTTATCTCAATTCCTACTCGAAAAACACATTCATGTATTGATACTTTCAGAAACACACCTTACATACAAATATTATTTAAAATTATTATGCTACTTATTCTACGGAACATATCATGGCGATGGTAAAGCATATGGTGAGACTGGTATTCTAATTAGAAACCGTACCAAGCACCACCATATCTACAAACACACAATTGGATAGTGGTTGCCAACCAACTCTAGCCGCCGTATACTGCTCCCCTCGCGTCTCCTTAACTGAAGGCGAGTTCATGCAATCTTTTAACTCTCTAGGGGCACTGGGTATCTCGTCTCGTGACTCCAAAAAGAAAGGATCTTTATAATGCAATTATAAAACCCAACAACAAACTCGACCATGTCTCTCCAGGCAGACCAACATACTGGCCGACAGTCACCAAGAAAAATATAAATAAAACATCCAGAAAACGTTGATCACCTGATTAGATAGACTTCACAAAAAAATAATTAAATTAGGTACAGGAAATATATAAGTTCACACATTGAGCAAAAACCTCTTCTCAAAGCTGAAGGTAATATTGACAGCTTTGTAAATACACTAGAGTCTGCCATCGTTACCGTATCTCGCATTTCAAAATCTCAAACTACACAAATCGATCAGCCCGTCTTTGATATACGACGCTTACGACAAAATTGACAATATAGATCGCCATCTGCAATAAATGATTATGAGCTCCCAAATTGTGCCGTTTGCACTATCACCCATTTCTTCAATGCCATCACACAACTTTTCCACTTCCCAGAGAGATGGAATACCGAAGGCACTGAAAGATCACACAATACCCTCGTAGTACCTATTTTCGCGTTTATTAAAACTTTTCGAAAAATGAGTGCTGACTCGGATAAATCAATTTTAGAAAAACCACAACAAAATTCCATCGCATCAATTCGGCATTCCTAAAAAACACAGAGCTATTGAGCAGGTCAATCATAATACGATGCGTCAATCATAAATACGAAACGCGTTCGAAAATTGAGAATACAGAAGTGCAATATATTTAAATGTCACTTAAATGTCAAAAAATGGCATTCGATAGAATTTTGTTAGAAGGTCATAAACATTTCATACCTTTAATCCTTTCCGATCACGTTCAAACTCAGTGTAGCTGATTCTTTGGCCTCTAGAGTAACCGGAACTAGATTTTCCACAAATATTTCGCTACCATTGATACGCTCTTGCAACTGGCGATCTTAAGCTGTGCTCGGCATCTTCAACGATACCGTCGAGTGTTTCGCGATTTTCAGGGTGTGGCATTTTGATACAATGTGTACTAGCCAGCTACACATTAGCATTCTCCATGACCACTTCAATGACAGGGGCCACACTTCCAATTAGCCGATCTGTACCACGTGTGATGATGCTACAAGTCATCATCGACCCAATATGATGATATCTTGCGTTCAACCCGCGGTTGTAGATAGGCCAACGGATGACAGTTAGCTATGCAGCGTACATCATAGTTACAGTGGCATCTCTTGTTAGTAGGTTTGTCTGCCACTGTTTTGGTCCCCATGCGATTGAGACATGGTAGTTGCATATTTTGTACTTTCGTATGCCAATCATTCGCAGAAGCTGAGTCTAGTGTCCAATATTACACCAACAAATGTATGCGTAAATTTTTCCGCAGCTCATCAACACCAATAAACAAACAAATTGCTTTTGTTTGTTATTTAACTTTTAACGATTTTGCTTAGGTCCTATGAAAAGCGAAATTCTTTCATCGCACAAATAATTTACTTTTAGGTGGAGATTACATCTACCACAAAGTTAAGATGCTATGTGTGTGTAAGTCTTAGGTTCGAGACCGACTAGAGATATATATATATCGTATATCATAAAAGTCATTTATAAATTGATAACATTAAGCTAGAGAACAAGTTAAGTTTTTATGTATTTATTTGAAACGATTGGCTTTACAAGTAAACTCAAGTAATTAGAAGAATATAAACTACAAAAGATTACTTGCTAAAATCCTAAAAGAAAATATAAATATTTCTAATTACATCATCGCCACGATGGGGGTTTTTTTTTAGCCTTTCCGGCCAACTATGCCCCTGTTCTCAGACAGTTTTTTCAGTGATGTTATAGAAAATAAAGCCGGCAAGCTATGACCCTTCTCATAGCTGAGAGTGATCAGTGATTTGCTGAAGACATGCTGAAAGCAAAGATTTGATTAGGGGAAGAGACACTTCAGAGGATAATACGTGCAGAGCACCCGAAATAAATTGTGCAAGGCGTAATCCATTATACACGTAGACAATAAGAGAGGACAGTAATTTACAGTAGGTCGAAAGGGGACGGAGAAGTTTAGACGACCTAAAGGAAAAGGTGAATCTATGTCTCCAACAATTAACTTATGTAGAAAAACAACACCAAGTATCGTTTTAAGGTTTGTTAGAGACAAAAGATTCAGAAGTAAAAGCCTACTGGAGTACGATGGTAAACTAAGATTAGTATCCCAGTTTACACCACGTAAGACAAAAAGCAAAAAGTTGTTTTAAACAGACTCTATCTGATCCTGATGAATTTTATACTGCGGGCTCCAAGTCCATGAGCAGTATTTCAGGATTAAACGTATCAAAGATATGTATAGAAATTTAGTTATGAATGGGTCATAAAATTCTTTAGACCAGCGTTTAATAAAGCCTAGAACTTGGATAATGGATATGTGACTGTTGAAACTTAGCTTACAATCTAGAAGAACACCTAGGTCCTTAACAGCCTTGATGCGTTGTAAGGGAAAATTGTCTATGCATAGTACGGCTAAACGTCTTAAACATACACTTAAAACGATTTCAATACAACTGATTGGCTGAACACCACAGTTGCATAGAATTTTAATCATCTTGTAGGCAAGAATGATGCAAATAATCAGAATATAATAAAATAAGTGTTGCATCATCAGCATATATATATATATATATATAAGTCGTAGCGCTGTAGCGTGTATGTCGTACCGTGTAGCCTATACTTTGGTTGACGAGAGCTACTAGAATAAGGGCGACACACCGTCGGCATATATTGCGGTACTTTATTTTGCAAACGCACTGTTTCAAATAAGCATAGTGGCAGATATAGAGAGATAGAGGAGTGTACTCCGCTGCTGAGTGAGGTCTGTTCTTAGGACGCTGACTGATGAGTTGAAAAGAGACGCCGATAGTCCTGATGAATTTCGTGGTATGACGAAATTCTTTTGGATCGAGCATTTTGCTGAGGCAGTCGGTGAAGCGTCGGGATAGCGAACAGAACTTGCTGTGTTTATGTGAAACGGGGTTAGAGTTGATTATGGAACGTGTATCAAATACATTTCTGACATATATATATATAGTAATACGAGAATGAGCTATTACTCAGAGAAGGTCAATAATAAATAATTTAAATAGCAATGGTCCAAATTGGCTACCCTGAGGTACGCCAGAAGAACCTTGAGCCAGCTTTAAGGTATGGGATCTTAATAAGACTCTTTGGGCTCTACCCTTTAAATAGGAAGAAATTCAGGAGAGCAGTAAGGGAGGAAAACCAATACGGTAGAGTTTTGAAAATAAAATATTATGATTCACAGAGTTAAAAGCTTTACTGAAGTCAGTATAAATGACATCAGTTTGCGTTTTTGTTAAGAAAGCATCATTAACTAATGAAGTAAATTCTAACAAATTGGTTATAGTGAACCGATTTTGTTAAACCATGCTAGGCAGGGTTGATAAGAGACTTGCAGAGATGCTGTAAGGAAGTAGTAATTATTTTTTCAAATAATTTAGGGATGGCGGACAACTTAGCTATGCCCCTATAGTTCGTAATATCAGACTTAACACATTTTTTGTGGAGAGGCATGATATACGATTTTTCCAAAGATTTGGAAAGACAGCTGATTTAAGGGAACCAATACACTTATTGAGAAGACCACATTTGTATACTGTCTGGCTCATCAGAGTTAGAAGTTTTTAAGGATTTTACAGAGGAAACAAGAGAAAAGTGACATATAGTGGGAGCAAAAATAGATTTAGAAGAAACAATGTTATAGGGATAAGAAATATTATTAGCAGAGACCGAATAAAGAGGAGTCATTTCTTGCGTTTTCAGTCCCAAAAACAAAGTTAAGGAATTACTTAGGGTCTTCAGCAAATTGTCTTTTGCAATATGCAAGATAATTCTCATAACACTGAGAATTAAGAATGAAAAAGTTCGATATGGCTAAGAGATATTTTGACAAGTCACAACTTTATGCTTTTCAAAACATTTTGACTTAATGTTTTTTAAGTTGACAGTCTACTAGCAAACTATGGTGGCTTAGGAAAATTTGTCAAGTGGATGCTATTCGGAATGCGCACAAAAAAAACTGCATCATACAGAATTGACTAATCGGTTGTATAAATAAGTTCTGTTAAACGCTATGTTTCCTTTACGGAAGCAACGACGGGGCATATTTGAAGTTGGTAAATATACTTTAGAAGAAAAAAAGAAACTTCTAAGGTAGGCTGATACATATCTTCGGGACAGACAACGGGAGGTCCTAAAGACATAAACATTAAGGTGATCATTGATAAAGATAAGATCAAGATTTTTATTAGACCAATTGGAAATGGAATTGAAATGAAACAACGAAAGGTCAAGCATGCCATCTGAAAAGTCATGCTGATCTGAAGGATAAAAGTAATTTGAGGAGGCAAAAAATAACCATGAAATGTTGGGAATGTTGAAATTACCCAACACAACAAATATGTGATTATTATAGACATGAATGCAAATTTCATTTATGCAGAAGGTGCTGCATATAAGTTTTAATGTAAGAAACGGGAGGGATATATGAACAAGTTAAATACAATGAGCAAAATGCGAGAGTGACTTTTACAGAATCGTTGTAAGTTGAAAAATTTTCGACTCAAGCGAGGTTTTAGCACCAATGAAAACCCCACAACCTCTGCCAGTCGTTGGATCTAATCTACAAATTGAGAAGGCATTTTAAAGCACTTCGCAGTCAGTTATTGGATCGAAAGGATATGGTATTCGAATAAAGATTATTTAGTTTGGACAAAAGCCCTCAAACATTCACATATGTTAAATTAATATCAGAAGTTATTAGTTTGTTGGATCAGAAATGAATGAGTACGAGTCCCCAGAAACATTTATTTTATAAGATGAAATTTATCGAAAAGTGGAGAAATTAAACTTAGTAACTGTGATTTTGGCAGGAACTTAGCGAGCAATAAATGCAACCACGGCTTCACTAGGAGGAGACTCAAATTTAAAATTGCTAAGCAGCGCAACACTGTAATGACAATCAGAAGTGAGGTTTTTAAGGACATTGTTTAATTTTAGAAATTGATTTCTCACCGAATTCTACATTCGAGAGAAATCAATTTGAATATCGATGCAAACCGGGCATGACCAACGAATCGCACCACAGCCCTTTTTGGCTATGGCGGCGACTTTGTCAGTATCGCACCCATTAATACCTGCACATTTAGCATGCATAATATTCTCACACAACCAGAATCTTCTGCTTGCTTAAAAGCAAGTACACTGACGAAGAGAATGTTTGGCAATTGAAATCAGAAAACAGACACTAGCAAAAACGCAGCACTGACGCCGCGTTGGTTCAAATTAAAGTAAATTTATAACTGACTTACGGTCAGAACGGAAGAGCTACAAAGCTAGCAAAGAAAAATTATTTTATTGACACCTCACATTTGAATGAAGCAAATGCCAGAGATAAAAAGTTAATAACGGATATTCAGAATTCAATGTCAACAATCACATGGGCTAAGTCGGACATAGTCAATTCCACCATTTAGGACTATAATTATTTGAAGTCTTCAGTTGAGCACACTCTCGACACACATTTAGTAAGTTTGATGAAAGCATCTAACCTTGATGTTATTTAGTTAAATATTATACATATATTGATCGCATACCCTACAGTAAAAATTATTTTCAAAAAGATCATGGCACACCATATTACAATAACAAGATGACACCGTGGCCGAATGCGATGACGATACTCTAGCAGTGACGGAGTGCACTACAACAACTAACTCTACGTTCTGCAAACTGCCGCACATGTCACTTGCGCTCGGGACCTGCCCTCTGCACGCACATCTCTTTGTCACACATAGCCCAGCCATATAAAATCAATCAAAATTCTGGCTCGCCGCTGGAGTTGGACTCAGTATCATTTTTACTAGTTGTCTGCTCCTTTTCCAAGTACTCGGAGAAATTAGAGAAGACCATCCAATGATTAGAATGGCAGGGAATAGTCATGATCCTGTGGGGGGACAAGTTAACAGATAACTTGCGCATATCAATATTTCATAAGTAGCCCTCTCAATCTTTGCGCTGAATACTTTGCAATGGTCAGCGGCGTTAATCGTATACTTAGGTTATGGCGCAAGAGTTTTCCGTTATCGTCTGTAAATATGCTGAGCCTTCTTGCCGACCATGACATTGTGTCATAGCTCGTATGTTACCTTTAGCTTTAGAGATATATTTTGTATTTAAACATTTTTGTTTTTGTGTAAAACGCTTAACGAATAAGACGCTGTAATAAATGTACGACTCAGTCAATTGGCATCATGAGATATAATTTGTTTTATTGTCTGAGCCCAAGGGCAGGAATATGGAAGTCAGTTACATTCCCACCCTAATCTTCAGATGCAGAGCAAGGAACCAGCAACTGGATTCGCATACCTTACTCACTGAAAAGACAACTAGCACGAGAATTGGATACAATCAATAATTGAATAATTTAATTTATTCACCAATGGGTGATGAACGTATCGTCTCATGCCGGGGATCGAGGCGTGGGGAGGAAGCATGGTCAGCTACACATCTACCTCACTTAGCTTTGAAGTAGAGAGCTTTATCGTTGCTATTAGAAGATGCCGAGCACATCCTTTCTCCATTGCGGACGGAACACGAAACAAAGCCAGCTGCTAGAGCGCATCATCTGCCGAAAACCTGCCTTTTTAATTTTCAATGGAAAGTTTAACAATTTAGGTAGCTCAACGCGGTATGAATACATATTGTTATGTCTAAGGACGATCATGTGGCCAACTAGAAATATTATAACTTATATTGTATCGATAGCGAACCTCAGTGTTTAGACAAGGTACCTGAACTAAAAAGACGTTATCAACATGTGAAAAATTTGTACAAAGTTGATAATCAAACCGCTGATTTAACTGAATCAGATCTGTGTGACACTTGATGCCTAACTACGTTACATGTCAACAGCAGTGTCTAACACTATATGATAGTTGACTTTGCAAGTGGAATACTCACTTCAAAAGTTTAATATATAATTTTCAAAATCTTATGACTGTAACATTTGTTGGGAAGTCGGATTTGATGGCATTTAATTTAATTTTCACGAGATTTTTTTTTACAAACGTTTATTTCTAGAAAAAAATAAGTTTACCGTTTATTAGCGATGTCTAAGACCTTTCTTTTGTATCTTCAAACGTAGATTATTTTATCTTTAAGCACACAAAATATCAAATGTACATAAAATGTGTGGATAAGTATATCGAACTAGATCACACCTTTACCACAGACACAAATTTTCTTCTTGCAAATCAATCTTCTTGTTTACGAAGTTTTATCGACGACTTAATGGTTGGACATTCGACCCAGAGAAAGCTTTATCTCATATTAAAAACCAAGTCAGTCGAGACTACATTTAATTAAAAAATGTGTTTTTTATATACCAAACTTTGTGACTCAAACATTTACATTCTAAAGCTAATACAGACCAGATCAATTTCTATCTTAAGCCTCTTTCTAACTATTATGAGTAAACCAAACCTTTAACAATTTCAAATATTTTTTTTAGGGACTATAATAGCTATATGGAAAAAAATACCCGTTAATTGTTTCAAATTTGTGTTAAATTAATTTCCTTTAATGTCTAAGCAAAGCACAGAATCTTGATTAATAATGATTTTAATATATTAAATGCCAAACCTGCTAATAATTTCACCAAGGCTACCAGTCAGGTAATATTTCAAAATAATTGTAATTGGGATAAGCCACAAAACATGCGGCAAAGCAGCAAATAAAAAAATGCTTTATAAATTTAACAACTATCACCTATTCAACACAGTCTAGAAGTCAATAAGATCAAGCAAAGACTTAATTTTTTTAAATATGTTAACAATTAATCTGTTAATAAATCAATATTTACAAGCGGGATTTGTTCTCTCTTCTGTTTGTTCGCTCCATATTTACCTTGGATTGATCGGTGGCAAATGGATCTCTGCAGTTTAAAGTTTTAAAGCTTCAACACTGGTCTATATTAAATATCTATACAACCAATAGAATTCCTTATTTCTTATAAAACTCGAATTCTAACAGCGTTAGTATGAAAGATTATACTATTTTGAGAATAAAGTTGGGTGTATTGATAACATCAAGCGAACGCAATCATCTTCAGAAAGTTAGAAATTAAACTAAATACCCAATAATGTAAAATACATACATTTGATTCAAATTATGAAATTTTTAAAAAACCAATACTGATTAATTGGTATTCTTATTTGCCTATCTTTCGATCTTGACATAACCCATTTAATGAACTTTCAGAACTTATACCATAATCTGTTTATTTAAACATTAAAAAGGCTAGCTCAAGATTAAGGATACTTCATTGTGAATTTTTTTTTAAAAGTTTTCTAATATATATATTATAATTTCATAGTTATATTTTATTTTTATTTGTTTCTTTTTCAAAAAAAATCTACTTATGTTCTTAAATACATCCAATAACCCTTTGCTTTCACATAATATTTATTTTCGGAAATCATTTGAGTACTCCCTATCAATACACTTTTTTTTTATAGACAGGACATTCTAAAAGACAGCAATTTTAGAATGTCCATTATTACAAAATCATCGATCGAAATGTAATAGTTTTTGTAAACTGTTTCAAACCGACTTGTAACTTTTTGTTGTATTGTATTACTTGTATTATGCTGCCATTATTTAGGACTATAAAATAAAGTATAGTTTGGCTTTTAATAAAACAATTTTCACTAACTATTTCTAATGGTTCTAATGGTTCTTGGATGAACAGAAGAAAAACACTATTTATTTTATATTTTTTTGGGTAAGCTATCAAGAATAAAAAGAAGGATTTCGATATAAATTAATTTCATGCGTTGGGTACGTGTTGTTACTAAAAGGCTAATATTTTTGTGCATTTTAAGGAAACGAATTAACATAATACAACTGCTTAACTGCCATTTATATTGATACCATTATATGTACATATGTGTGCTTAAAAAGTATACATATTCATATCGATGATGTCAATCAACCCTGTGTGCGTTTAAGCCGTAGTTTTTGCACCTAATGGTAAAATTCTGTGTGAGTTGAAAAACGGACCCGAGCCATTTCATCCTTTCCTTTGAAACCTCTGAAAATGGGTAAAAAGAGTGGGTGTGAAGGGCAGTTAGAAGAAGATATCTTCTTCATCTTGAATAATCAATCCGTGAGTCTTCGTCGCATGTAGACGTGATTTTTATTATGCTCCGGGAAAACAATTCTGAAACTCAACAGTGTAGTGAGAGATTTTTTAAAATATACAAATATTATATTTCGCGAAAAGACGCTTAGTGTGATGAAATCACAGAATATAATTAATTAATTGATTAATAAATACCAACGGACTAATAAAAAAATTAATAAACTAAACCTCGGCTAAGACGATGAGTCAGAAAGACATGCTTAGCCAACAGAAACGACAGCAAGACGAGCGTCGGCTCTCTTTGCAACGAAAAAATGCGTACTTCTCTTTTGTCGTCGCGCGAACCGAAAATAGCAATAATGCAAATTCAGATCGGCTGCGGTCAATCACCCCCAACCCGACGAATGAGCTCTTCCACATATTGAGCGAGAAAGCGCGTTCTTTCTCTCCGTCGATACCGTCCACATCTCAAAAGGTTCAAAGCGCAGAGAACGCTACTCTGCAGGTATGCACTGGTCAAAGAGACCTGCGCTTAGTTACGGTAAGTATTAGATATAATATAATAGATTTGGAATTCTGGCAGACAATTTTGACGATCTGCCTATTGCAGCTGAGGAAAGGAAGCCAAAACCACCCAGCATTTATATCAGAGAGGAAAGCTCAAGTGCTCTCGATATTAAAATAATAGAGCTCATTGGTACGGACAATTTCCACATAATTCCCCTCGTCAAAGGCAGCATACATGAAAACAAAATTCAAACGAAGTCTGAAAATAATTTTAGAGTACTATCGAAGCATTTAAACTACACCAAAAAGAACTTCTACACGTACCAACTGAAAAGCAGTAAGGGACTGCAAGTCGTACTAAAGGGCATTGAGCCTGATGTAACACCCGCAGAAGTAACTAAGGCGCTAAAAGAAAAAGGATTTAGCGCTAAGACAGTCTTTAACATCTTAAACTAGGATTGGAAGCCGCAACCACTCTACAAGGTAGAACATGAACCAGAAAGTAAGAACCTAAAGAAAAACGAAGTGCACCCAATATACAAACTTCAGTTCCTACACCGTAGAATAACAGTAGAAGAGCCACATAAACGCAAAGGCCCAGTTTAATGTATGAATTGTCATGAATATGGCCATACAAGATCGTACTGTACATCGTGTGTAATTTGCGAAGAACTTCATAGCTCCGCCCACTGCATAGCAAGCAAAGACGACCCCAACACAATTAAGTGTGGC
>SCDZ01001274.1:0-11156 GCA_004143845.1 Drosophila lacertosa | reverse complement strand
TATTTGTTTAAAGAATCTCTCACTACACTGTTGAGTTTCAGAATTGTTTTCCCGGAGCACAATAAAAATCACGTCTGCATGCGACGAAGACTGAACTATATCTCTCTTTCCTAATCAAATGTTTGTTTTTAGTATATCTTCGGCAAATCATCACTCTCAGCTTTGAGAAGGGTTAGAGAAGGTCATAGCTTGCCGGACTGGCTAATCCATCTATTTCTATATCTTTTTCTTTATATCTAACCTATATTATAATTTTCACTTTCATATGTTAAATTTGTTATTATAAGATTTAGTTTAAGACTTATATTAACATAGACATTTCTTTTTAACTACTCCTATCCATTTTGGCTGTAGGTTCTATTACATCACTGACAAAACTTGCTGTGAACAGGGGCATAGCTGGCCGGACTGGCAAATAAAATACCCCCATCGTGTCAGTTGATGTTATTAGAAATATTTATGTTTTCTTTAGGCTTTTAGCAAGTAATCTTTTACAGTTTATATTATTTTAATTACTTGAGCTGACACTCGTAAAGTCAATCGTTTCAAGTAAATAAAATAAAACGCCATTAGCGTACCATGTACCCTGATTTTTGTCATACATGCATTGTATCAGAAGATTGTTATGTTGCATTAAATCTTGCATAGTTGTTCGCATAAATGACATGAACTCCATAAAGATTTGCTGCATGTTATATAACATTACATCAAATTTGCTCAGTTGCTGCTCCGGTGGTTGGTGTTTTACATATTCTTTACAATTCATATATTGAACTGAGGCTTTGCGTATTTATGGCGATTCTACTGTTATTCTACGGTGCAATAGGAACTGAAGTTTGTAAATTGGGTGCACTTCGCTTTTCTTTAAGGACTTGCATTCTGTTTCAAGTTCTAGCTTGAATAGTGGTTGCGGCTTCTATTCTTGTTTAAGATGTTGAAGACTGTCTTCGCGCTAAATCGTTTTCTTAAATCGCCGTAGTGACTTCTGCGGCTGTTTTATTAGGCGCAATGCCCTTTAATACGACTTTCAGTCTCTTGCTGCTTTTTAGGTGGTACGTGTAGGAGTTCATTTGATGCTTCGATAGTACTCTTAAATTATTTTCCGACATCGTTTGAAAATATACTGCTTTTCATGTATACTGCCCTGACAAGAGGAATTATGTGCAAATTGTCCGTTCCAATAAGCTTTATAGTTTTGCTAAGTAAAGCACTGGAGCTTTTCTCTCTGGTATATATGGGCGGTGTGCAATGGCTTCCTTTCCTCAGCTTCAGTGGTAGATCGTCAGAGTTGCCTGCCAGAAGTCCTAATCTGTTAGCATTAGTATGTTTTCCGCTCGAAACTTCGCCTAATTTTTTCATTGTTTATATTTTGTTCAGCTGTCAGCGCGGCGGTTAATGCAATAGTTTTGGTTTGCTTTGTTTTGATCGATGGCTCATAGATGGCGAATTTTGCCGTCGACGGAATTGAGCTGGCAGTCGATACTGTTCCAGTTGTAGTTGTAGTTACTGTTGCGGTAGTTAAAGAGATTGCTGTGCTACTCACCGAAGCTAAGCGCAGGCCTCTTGGCCAGTGCATGCCTGCATAGTAGCGCACTCTGCGCTTTGAAGCTTTTGAGCACTCTCTCGCTCGCTTTGTGCAAGAGTTCGTTCGTCGGGTTGGGGGTGATTGACCGCAGCCGATCTGAATTTGCATTATTATTATGGCGTGATGGCGTGTCGACAAAAGAGAAGTACGCGTTATTCCGTTGCAAAGAGAGCCGACGCTCGTCTTTCTCACGTTTCTGCTGGCTAAGCATGTATTTTAGCCGAGGTTTACTTTATTAATTTATTTATATATTTATTGGAATTTATTAATTATTTATATAATTATTAACATTTATATATAACATATTAACATTATTAAAATATAACATACTAAGCGTCTTTTCGCGATATACATTTTTGAGTTTCAGAAATGATTTAAATCAAATTAAAATGTAAGCTCAGTTAATGTATTGTAATTTCCTTTGTGGGGTTGTTGGGAGTCGGAAAATGCATTAGAGAAGATTTGTAGTGGTGTAATACGTATGTACAGGGACAGATAAAGGAGAGGTCCTAGAGACAATAACATTATTGTGATCGCTGATAAGAATAGAGCCAGATTTATATTACACATATTATAAATATATTTAATTTGAAACAACGATATGTCAAGCATTCCCACTTAAAAAGTTATGCTGGGCTGAAGGAAAAAGGTGATTTTTGGCGAAAATTACCAATGACGAATTGTTTGGAATATTAAAATGTGTTGGGTGAACAGAACAAATATGTCACGAACATGGCGGAAGCTTCATTTGTGCAGGGTAGAAGCTGCATATAAGTTTCAATATTATAAGAGGGCGGCATATATGAACAAGTGAAGTACAACGAGCAAGATGGTAAAGTAACTTTTACAGATAAGCATCTGTACCCGTTATAAATTACAAAAAAAGTTGGCTCTAGTGACGTTCAATGTTACGAACACAAACAAAAATTTATTATCAAACCGACATTTAGGAGGAGAGATCTTTAACAACAATATTTAATTTTTGAAAATGATTTTTCACAGAGTTATACATTCGTGAGATATCAATTCTATAATAGATGCAAACAGGGCATGACCAATGAATTGCGCCATTGACTTTCTTGGCTTTTGTAGCAGGATTGTCTGCATCACGCCCAACTATACCTGCACATTTATCATGTATTATGTTTTCATACAACCAACACTTGAAAAATTGCGGTGGTGCAGAATCTTCTGCCTGCTATATGGCAATTTTCCATGCAATACGACATTTTAGATTAAAAGCTATGATGCGAAACGCAAAACAGACGAAAGTAACAGCGCACTTACAAAAAAAAGCACTAAAAACAAGGAAGCACAAGCTTAAGAAGACGGTGTCTACATAGATATTGTTGTTAATCAAAGTAAAGAACATCAATTTTTGAAAGTGTGGTAATTCAAACAATTCACAAATTAACCACATTCACGTAGTAACATTTCTTCGTGAATGTGGTTAAGATAAACAGATTTAATAAAGAAACACTAACAACAACTCAGTACTGACGCCGCGTTGCGTTTGAGTTTTTCAAGTGCCCTGGTTGTGTTGCTCAAATCCACAACCATTAAGAGATGTTTGACTATTGCGTGCCTCAGGTAAATGGAAAAATGGTCTGCATAGGTACGCATGTAATTTCAGAAGCGTGCGATCCGTTTCTTCACTTTTTAATTTTTTCGTCAAATCTACCAATATATGCTGATACATCTGATTACCGCATTATTCACTGTTTTCCTTCCTAAGATTTATTAAGTACTAGTGTCCAGTCTTCAGATATTGCTAATGAAAGTATGTACTGTTAGAAATGCTAACTGGATATTATCGCGAAAAAACGAAGAGGCTTTCATCCTTCGAATAGTTTTTCAGTCGACAAACTGCTACTAAAATAGTGAGAGCGAAGTAAGTAAACTAGATTTGTGGACCATCATAGTGTTTTTCTGCATCGATTTTATGTTATCCCATAAATGTGTGCATTATACTATGCACAGGAGTAGCATGGCCGTTACAAAACTCCGAATACGAAGTTATGTAGTTCTCACGCAACCTCTTCCCAAATGTCTTATATTTGATTTGACTAATAATTTGCTTTACGACTTCTTTCCATCAAAGAATAACATTTTTTATTGTCTCTGGTGAGAAACCTTTTATAGGTTTGTTTTAGCTTCTTTTTAGTAGATATGGACATTGTCCGGATAGCCACATTCAAAATTGCCAACAAATTTACGTGTAGAGACTTATTTTTATCAATAGTTCTATTTATAAACACCAGGGGCTGCCCTACATGCCCAAACTATAACTGAAACCATCCTGCTTTACCGTGCATACGATTTGAACTCAATAATTAAAATTTGTATTCATCGGCAAAAATAACTTCATTACTGAATTGGCGGACAACGTGATCCTTGGCAAACTTATATCGGCATAGCTATTTTTCTCATTGATGAAAGGCTTCCTTAGAAATAATCGTCTATTAAAGTTCTGATTCCGCAATACCCGTACAGTACAGTACACAGTTCCTGCACAAAATTTCTTGCCCTATTCATTCTCACCCCCCACAGCCAATTTCGATCCCGGTAACTTAGGATTTGCTTAATTTAACGTATTATAATACTTTCACAGTGACTGTGAAAATATTTAAAGGTGCGTTTCTGCCTTTATCGGCCACCCCTTTTTTTTCGTTAGAAAAGAAAAACTATATTTGAACAGTATTTGGGGTAAGGTTTCTTATAACGGCAATATTTTGCCGAACTTTGCCGTTTTGAAAATGCGTAAAGACAAGTCAAGCTATTCAAGCCTTGCACAAGGTCGCATTTTTGTAATTTACCAAAATACTTAATTTTCTAGTGAGAGATAAACACAAATTGATAAAGTACATGACGTTTGTATTGGTTGATAAGAAACAAGAAAAATTAAACCAATTTAGTATAAACATATCGGAGATTAGCACGCTTTAAGTTGACTGCACGAATGAATTTTTTTGTCATTTCATTTTTAAAATTTACATTTTAGAAACAACAAAATAGAATTCTTCATTTACATTTTTTTTGTTTACTATTTTTTGGTTTTGGATCTGTATGCTTTACATTTTCTACATTAAATATTCATTGCGAAGCTATTTACCACTTCTTACGTACTTTAACTGCTAAGCTTTACAGAGATATTAATTCGTTTTTTGGTGTTTTTGTTAGGTTTTATTTAAATTTAAGTTTTTCGCCGTTTAATACATTAAGGCCAACATGTTCACCTTCCCTTCTATTTTTTAAAATACTAGAAGTGTTTTGCACTAAATCGTACTCTGTTCTTGTAATTGTATTCACACCTCTGAATTCCATAATGTAACTTTACGCAGTTAGTTATAATGAAATGTTGAATCGGCATAAATGCAAATTGAAAATATTTGAATATATTTTTCAATATTATCGTTCTTTACAAGATACGTCTGTTTCCTATATCGTATGCGACTTCAGATATGCGTTTGCAAACTTAAGTCAACTTTTTCTAAAATAAAATATGTTTTTTTAAAGTACTTAGTTATTTAATGTTATTTAATAAGACAGAAATATTTCTGCTTCATTGAGCAGAAATGCTTTGCCTGGATTGCCATTCACCAGAAAGATATACAATTTTTTAAATTCATTTGAATAACCGTTTAGACTACTAGTCACAACGTTAAATAAATTTGAGTCATCAAGTAAACTTCTAGTCTACCCTGAAACGTTTATAGATACTGTCTTTATACAGGAAATGTAGGACAATTGTTGTTGAGAACATCAATGCTGGACCTTTACAGAAGGTACTACACCTATCAGACTGAGTGAACACACACTGGACCGATAATGACCCTGGTCCAGTGCAGAGATCAGAGAATTTGATAATAAGTAATAATATTAATCTGGTTCAAGAGGCATAAACAATTAAAATAGGTTAAGTTAGTATGTAGTAGTAATGCTTAATACCAAGAACTGTTTTAAAAGGCTTGTTATAGGCAGTTTAAACAAATAGTTTTAATAGTGCCTGTCAAACGCCTATCTGTCAGCCTATCCATATAAATTAAATTTGACATAGCTCCAAAAGCTGCAGTTAGATAACGTTTGGTGAGACTGCTGATGTCAATATCACCGTCATATTGAAGAAGCTGGATACATTTGCCTGTCACTATAGTGCCCGTCTGATATACGGCATGCGGCCTTTTAGTCGACAAAAAAATGGTAGAAGTCGATTTGGCTTTTAAACATCTTTTCCAGAATTTGGAGCAGTGTGAAAATCTAGTCACTGATAGAGTTGCAAGGTCGGAAACCTCACTGATAATGCCTCGTCATGTGGTTTCAATCTCTCACAAAATACTCTTGTGAAACCTTATAGGCGACCGGCAGAAGACAACGTAGGATCACCCTTCTTCAAAATTGGTTAGATCAGACTGAGATTCTAATAACCGGGTATACTGTCTATAAGTCATATCCTGCAGATAAGTTGATGCAGGAACCTTATTGGCTTTTTGCCAAAATCTTTGAACAATTCTGCAGACAAGCCATTAGCACCTATGGTCTTATTGTTATTGAGTCGCTGGATAACGAACTCGACTTCAGTTTACTTTGGGATCGGTATGTCGATACCATCAATTGGATGTAGTGGATCATCTCCATCAACTTAATTTCTCGGATCATCTTCCATCAGCTGATTTCAGATGTGACCCCTTCCTGTTTTTAGCATTGCTTCATACCATGTCATCCAGTCTTAAAACCTTTGTTCAGACGATCATCCCTCTGGTAAAAGTTCTATCATCAATTCTGCTTCTTGTTCATTCTATGCTCACACTTACTGCTCTCCTGTTGTTGGTTTTTTTGCTTCTGAAGAAGCCTTTCCCTTCTTCTTGTCCTGTAGAATAAAAGCTTAAAGGAATGGGTGAGATCTGCCTCTATTAGCAATAGAGTCGAGTATTGATGGCATCCCTTGTCTGCTGTGATTGCTATTTTCCGATATCCAGCTTCTTTATATATCTCGTCGCGATTAGACGTGTTCGAGCCTTAGCTACAATACGGTCAGAGGACTCCGACAAGATCACATGTCGAGTATGTAAGCTGGATGCTTGGCATCGATCACAACATAATCGATCTGATTCTGAGACAGCCAGGATGCGTTGTGACCGTTTATATGACGAAATTTTCTAACACGAACTACCATATTTAAGACTGCATCATACCCAATTAATCTGAGACCTTTAGGGCAATTAGGAAGAAAAACTGTGACTGGTAACTGTGACTGGTAACAGTTTTATTCACAGGTAACAGCTGTTTTAGGAAGCAGGTATGTCCTTTCCTTCGATTTGTCTAAATATCGGAAATTTGTTAAGCAGCACCGAGTCAGCACAATGTTCGTACGTTCTCAGTGCATACTTTCAATCTATTATCCTATCAACACTTGCCAAAGTCGTCAACATAAGTTTGAATCCATTCCGAGGCTGCCCTTGTATCTTTCATTTAAAGTTAGTTTTCTATAGGTGGATTTGAAGTCCTTCGACATAACCAAAATTTAGAGTATAGGAACCCGTCGCACAATTAATATTGCAACTTTACAGTTGTTGGGTTACATTTCAAGAGGAGCCACCTGAAGGCAGTGCGGCGACTTGGAGAAAGCAATAACAAAGATCATGGTGACATCCGCCACGTGCAATGCAGTCAATAACTTTACATTGCTTACTTTTCCTACTTCCCCCAAAAAGCCACAGCTTTAAAGTTGTATAAAAAATTAGTACCCGCGTCTGATAAAGAGTTAAGTCTAGGGACATGACAATACGATGTAATCCATATATCTCCTTCTTTCAGATTACTGATAGCCACTACATTGTAGTTTTTGACTATGTACCCACCCAAGCAATTTCTTCTACACCTTCACATAACTTTACTTTAATAGATAAATTAACATATCACTAAAAGCCATTAATGGTCAATAGCGTAGAGTATCAGTTTGTTTAAATTTAGAGTGTGTAGGTGAAAAGATGCCTGAAGTTTAAATATACAATATTTTAGTTTATGAAAAGAGAAGAGTTAAACTAGGATTGTTGTTGCATACCATAGTGGTTTGTGATGGGATCTAGATCGCACCCGAAATATTTATAAGTCTGTTTCAATTCAAAATGTGCCGAATGGATTACTTCTCTAGAAAGCTATAGCATATATCGACGCACACTGAGGGAGTGTGGCTGTGAGTGTGCGTCACGAGAATGGCAATTTTATCGCTATGGTAATGTTGCGTTAGCTTCTCATTGTTCTGTAATTGGTTGTCTGAATCCAGCCGCTTTGAGAATAATCGTTTTAGCGCGGTGACAACGTGGTGTCGTTCAAAGCAGTTGTGTTTAGAACTTTTTGTTGGCCGAAACTTTCTACGTTTGAACAAGGACGACAATCAATAACAGTGATCTAACGTCGGAAATGGGATCTGGTTAGCTACCTAATAACGCAGATGGGCCATGGCGAATTTTAATGGAAATGATTACATTAAAAATAATGAATAAAAATCTGATCAAAGTTTTGATAACTATACAATCAGCGACAACCGAAACAACAAATAAACACACGGTAGTGCTACCTAATTTCAATGCATACCTTGTTGGCGCCGACGCATCAGTGTGGTGCTCTACAGTAAATATAATTTTGACGGAAAATACCATAAAAGGCAGCGCGTTGGTGATGGCATTGAGTGCAGCGATGGAAGGTAGTGCGTCGCTGTGGCTTTCTCTAATATTTTATCCTGACATAACTTAAGGCGAATTAAGGAAACTTTACGTTCAGCGTTTTGCAAGAGTAAAAACGCTGGCGGCTATGTTTCTGGCAATATTAGCAAGTTGTTCGACCGACGGTAAATGTCTCTACAATTATGCTAGTCGTATAATGACGTCACTTATCACGAATTGGAACGGCGTGTGATGGTTGTGGAGGAAATTGCACTTTCTGTGACGCTTGCTGAGTTGGCGCATATTGTAGCGCCTGACCTTCAAATGTGCGCCTAGAAGTGAATTACAAACCGAGCTTGAAGAGTTTACATTCAACAAAAGATAGAAAAATCCATTATCTCATGCTATGAACACACAAAAAAATGATGTAACCTGGCGTGTGGTGAATTTTGTCATATTTTTGAACACATTGCACTAAGCCAATAATAGACAAGGTCAAGGACATACATCTAATGAAAAGAGTGGAGCTTTCAAAGTTGTTGCGTCCAAAGGAGAAATGTTGTATCAAGGTGAGACGTTTGCAACAACGTTCGACTCTAAAGCTGAATGTTCATCATAGACACACGAAAGATAAGTGTCAAATTATTTGGTTAAAGAATTAACAATGTAGTGATGTTAATAGGTATTAACAATGAAAGTATATGTTACACATTGCAAATACTAAACAACGTAACCATAAACATCATTGTATTGAAACATCGTTCCTTGTTTTGGACAATGAGTATTTTAAGAATAATTATTGGTCGAGAAGTGCTGATTCAATTATACAATATCGAACGGAAAACTCGAAATTGTCAAATCAATTCTGTGATCTGTTGTTTAAATTAGAGAAATTTTATAAGTTGCATACTCATCTTGTTGGGGAAGATAGAGATATATTAAAATGTTATTTTGAAAAATACTCAAAGTATTATATTATTGGAATTCCTTAATTCCTTTGTTGTGAGTAGATCCAAGAAAAATTGCACAAAGAAGACTTAGCCCAAATAAGAGAGAACTGTTTCGACACAAGAGTTAGGTCATAAATCCAAGTTGCTCTCCCTTTGCAAGTCCTATAATGCTAGCTATCAAAAAAGACGGATCCCAACAAATTCCCTTGCACGAAGATTGGGTAGAGCTTTCTGCTTTTTTTACCCCAGACGGACAATACAAATTTTTGGCAATGCCATTCGGGCCTAAGAATGCGCATTCAGTGTTTCAGCGTACAGTGATGTAAACACTCGGAGACCTTGCAAATACATTTGTTGTTGTTACATTTGGATGACGTAATGGTGAGCTTATTAACAATGGTTTACATTTGACTTACTTTGATTTGATTGCTACAGCCTACAAAATTCCTGAAAAGCAAGATAATTTGGCAGAAATATCTGGCAATTGGCTTTCCGTCGAACAGCGTCAAGATTCTGATGTAGTTAATATTATAAATATATTGAAAGCTAATTCTCTTGCCGAGGTCGTTTCATAAACTTATGAGTTGAGAGCCGGAATACTATCATACATTCATGAATCCATCATGCATTTAGGTTGGGGAAAGACATTAAATAAGGCCAACGACTATTACTGGGTTGATAACATGTCTAAGTATATTCGAAAGTTTGGTGAAATTTGTATAAATGCTGTAACGTCGCCTATATCTTTCTTTGGAGTACCAAATCGCAGAATAGCAGAGCAGGGTAGGTGTTTTGACAGCACTAGTTTTAGTGAGTTTCGTTCACAACAGAAAAAAAATATGCATATGTGCGACCGGTGCAAACTTATTAACTGCAGTCGAGCTTAGCCGACGGTCTTGGTAAGATGCATTAATGGAGATTCAGTTAGCCCTAAACTCTACGGTTAGTTAAGTGACAAAGGCAAGCCCCTTATACTTGTTTATTAGCTAAGTTGTTCGCCCGTTGGAGATGCATAAGGCTGATTTGGCAGAAATAAGAGCACAAGCAGTTCAAAATACTACAGCTGCAGTAAGATAGAACAAGGCACGATTTGATAAAAAGATAGCTAAATTCGTTTGAGGCAAAGTTGGAGACTTTGTGTTGTTCAAAAAATGAAGAGAAGCATCAAACAAAATTAAAACAAAGCTTAGAGGGCCTTTTTAAATAACTGAATTTTTAGAGGGGGATAGATATATGCTCAGGCTATTGACAAATAATAGGAAATTTACATATGCTTAGTGACATAAAAAAAAAACCAAGATGGGCATGTACCATGAAATGTGTTTAGTTAATAACCTTTTTTATTAGCTGTTGCAATTATTACAATAAGTATATGTTCTAATTCGACAGTTTGCTGTCGTAGCGATGCGCTGCGGCTGCGTGACCCAAAAAAATGGTTGAAAAAGAAACTATTGAAAGAGACAGCAATGATATTGTTGAAATAGAAACTGTTGAAAGAGAAAGTAATGAAATGATTTAAAAAAAAAACTTGAAAGAGACGATAATAAAATGGCGCATAATAAAACTTGTACCGGGTCGTATAATGATCAGGATGGCCGTGCGCACACTAAGTGTGTGTGTATATACATGTATGGGTATGCTTTTCGGGTATTTCACGTGAATGCTAATTTCATCACTTTGGTAATATTGCATCAGCCTCTAGTTGCGTTGTGATTGGTTGGCGACAGTGGTGTCGCTGTCGCCGAATGTTGTTCGGTGCTAAGCACAAAAATAAGAATGTGTTCTTCTGTGTGACCGACAAAAAATAACAGTGATCTAACATACATACACTTGCCCGCATATGTCTACGTACACCCAAAGAAAAATTTAAAATTAAATTTCAAACGCAAATTGCTCGGCTATTAATACATATTTTTAATTAATTCTTTTTTTAAACATAAATATATTGTATTCTCTTCA
>SCDZ01001273.1:0-11171 GCA_004143845.1 Drosophila lacertosa | reverse complement strand
ACCGCCGCCACCGTCACGAGCATGGCGAGACACATTGACCGCAACTTCCTCAGCGTCCCTCGCCTCAAGAGACCTCGGCCGGGGGCGCGAAGAAGCCGAGCGCAACGTCGAATGAGAAGGGGATTTGGCCTTCGCTCCACCATACATTGTGGAATGACGGGTGGATGCTGCATGCGGAGCTGCATATCCGACGCCACCTGACAGCACTGTCGAGGCCATCATTGTTCCCAGCACAAGGGGAGAAAACTGTATTTTCATAGAGATTTATGCTCCCAAGCCTTCCGGCATTCTGAACAAGACCACGTAATATCACATTTGTTTTGATATCGATATATTTGTTATGACGTAACGTGGAAAGTAATGATTTCTGCTACATTGTTCTTGTGGGCATTATACGCCCGGCGAGTTTGACAGGCAGGATTTCGATGTATGGTAGGAACGAGAAAACCATAGAAGAGGACTTTCGTTTCCTGATCCAAGTCTCATTTCCTCAACAACGCAGTATAGCACATTGTGTGTGCCGACTTCGTGGATGTCGGAAATCCTGCAACTGAACGCCGCAAGGCAACCACTGACGGCTCGGCAACCGTTGGACATCTCTTCCCAGGACACTCCGGCGAAGCGCTCCTCACGGGACAATTTTCCGCTCGAAAAACGATTGGAGAGATGTTCCTGCTGATCTGTCAGGAGGCTGATCGCCAGCTGGCGATTATGGGTAAACTCCGCACACGAACTCACGGCTCTGTTGATGCAAACGAGAAGAGTGGGAGGTGTGTCTGTCACGCTGCTGACACTGGATGCTGTAAATCCCGAGTGACCATTGCGGCCAAAAGTTGTGACAACACTGATACCCGACGCCAGACAGGCCATTCCATTTCTGAACAGCGCCGGAGAGACGACATCTGCCTGCTGGGCAGATTCTGCCCGAACGGGCGCGACAACAGATGCTTTAGACATCACACACAATCCAGACCGAGATGATCCCGCAATGTCATGCCGCTATATTCCTTGCGGAAAATTCCCTTTTCCTGCAGGCGGGGAACAACCCCCTCGACGAACGACTTCAGCCCTCCGGTGAGGTAAGGAGGCATGATGTTGAAACCGTCAGCCGCACGTGTCTCGAACCACTCCACAAGCGTGTTGGTCACGGTTTCCTCTGATCCGCACAGGACCCAGTGCCCTCTTGCGGAGGCAACCAGGTTGTAGAGATCACGCAATGTCATGTTTTCGCGTTTTGCTTTCGCCAGCATGACGGATGAGAAGCTGTGATAGGTATCTGCCAGCTTGAGATCGGGAACCGGGCCATCGAGATCATATGCCGACATATCCGCACCCAAACGGTCGGACAAAAGGCCAAGAGCATCCTTCTCCCCAACATATCCCTGCAACTCGTTCAGGATCTCGAATGCCTCCCTGTCGGTTCGACCGACAACCGGCATGACACCTGGCAGAAAGGTCACCTTGTCGGGATCACGTCCAAATGCGGCGACCTCCTTTTTGGTGATCTCATAAGCCTTGCGACTTTCGGCAATATCCTGAACCACCGAGAACACGACATCGGCCGTACGGGCAGCGAGCCTGCGTCCTGCATCAGATCCTCCGGCTTGGGTTATCACAGGATTACCCTGAGGAGAGCGCGGTATATTGAGGGGACCCTCAACATCAAAGAATGTTCCATGATGTCCGAGAGAGTGCATCCGGTCAGCATCGATGTAGACGCCGCTCTCCCTGTCAGCGACGAGAGCGTCTTTCTCCCAACAATCCCACAGTCCCTTGACCACATCGATGAATTCCTCAGCCCGCTCATATCGGGAGCCGTGAACCGGATGTGTCTTTCCGAAATTGGCGGATGCTGCGGGATTGGCTGTGGTGACCGCATTCCATGCTGCACGTCCGCCACTGATAAAATCCAGTGAGGCGAACATGCGTGCCACGGTAAACGGATCACCGTATGTGGTGGACATCGTGGCACCAAGCCCGATGCGACGTGTTGCACCGGCAATATTAGCCAGCATTGTCATGGGCTCAAATCGTGCCACGTAGGACGGATGTGTGGCGATATCAGCGTGAAGATTATCGCCCATGAAAATGAAATCGAATTTGCCTGCCTCGGCCATCTGGCAAGTCGTGCGGATCGCATCAATATCCGTAAAGCGGTCGATGGCGCCGGGATAGCGCCATCCGGCCACATGGCTGCCTGTGCCAAGGAGGAACAGCCCCAGGTGCATCATGCGCGAGGAAGAAGCCAAGTCGATATCTCCCGAGTGATTCACGGTTTTCTGAAAATGACGGTCACGAGCGGTAGTCGGGAAGCTGTGCTGAACGATCAAGGCGTCTCAGAAGGCCGGCCCATTCACGTGCACCTGGCACCATGATATCGCCTGCCTGTCCGTGGAACTGTCCTGCAGCACGATCACAGACATCTGCGGGAGGAATGCAGAGTGCCGCATCTTCACCACTGGCGACTGCGGCCTGCAGGGCCAGCTGGATCGCGGCGGCCCGCTCGAAATAGTAAAGCATCATGAATGCCTCGGCGGGATTACGCCCGACTGTCAGCACTCCATGGTTGCGCATGAGCAGGACCGGGTGTGAGGAGAGGTTTTCAACGATACGGACGCGTTCTTCCATATCAAGTGCCACGCCCTCATAATCGTGAAGTCCCTGGCGCTTCCAGAACCACATGGCGAACTGGCTCAGCGGAAGCAGGCCGGATTTCTGACTTGCGACTGCAACCGCTGCGGTGGAATGAACATGCAGCACACAATGGGCATCGGGACGTGCCTTGTGCACGGCACCATGAATGACAAATCCGGCTACGTTGACCTCGTAGGGTGACTCATCAATCTTTGTGCCGTTGATGTCGATCTTGACGAGGCTGGATGCAGTTATCTCGTCGAAGAGCATACCATACGGGTTGATGAGGAACTGGTCATCTGTTCCCGGCACGCGCATGGAGATGTGATTATAGATAAGATCATCCAGCCCCATCCCGGCCACCAGACGATAGCAGGCAGCAAGGTCTTTTCTGGCCTGCCATTCATCATCCTTCATGAGACGCTCCTGCTACCAGCTGTGCCGGAATCGTATTCAGTGAATACAAAGCACGACAAAATGTATACACATTATTTCAGGAGCGAATCAAGACGTTTTGACAACGGACTGATGTTGAAAGCCGTCTGGGCCTCGGGATGCCGATCCTTGCGTGCAAACTTCACGGCAGCAGTGTATACAATTTGTGCATAACGGCTCACCGGCAGAGCCTCTGAATAAGGATAATCCAGTGCCCCGGTCCGTCTCTCCGGCCTCCCTCACCCCAACCCCTGCCCCGCTGGGACCTGACCAGCCGACCATGACACATGCCGAAAAAATCAGAGATCAGCTGGAGCATGAGATTGCATCCGGCCATCTGATCCCCGGTGTTCGTCTGGATGAGAGCGAAATTGCCGACCGGTTTGGCGTCTCCCGCACACCTGTCCGCGAGGCATTCCGGCTTCTTGCCGCAAACGAGATGGTCGAACTCAAAGGACGCATGGGGGCCACTGTGCGCAAGCCAAGTGCACAGACCGTCATTGAGATGTTCCAGGTGATGGCCGAACTGGAGGGACTGTGTGCGCGGCTTGCAGCTCGGCGCGTGACGCCGGAACTCAGGATGCGCATGGAGCGCACGCATGCACAGCTTGTCGATGCGTCGCACAAGTCAGACGTGGACGGGTTCTACGACATCAACCAGACGTTCCATGAGACGATCTATGAGGCGGCCAGCAATCACTATCTGGCCGAACAGACGCGGCGGCTGAGAAACAAAACGGCTGCCTACCGCCGTCGCGTAACGTTTCAGCCAAACCGTTTCGCCAGCACGCTGGACGAGCACAGCCGTGTGATGGAAGCGATCTTTTCCCATAATGAGGAAGCGGCACATTCCACGATGAGGGATCATGTCAATCTGCTGAGCGATGACATGCGAGACTTCATTGCATCTTTTCAATGATAGGTTTGTATGCATTAATCTGAATTATATATACCAATAGACATGGAGCAGGACGGCATGAAAGTTCAGGGCAAAGGGGTGAGCCTCCATGTTGAGGAGGCCGGCAGCGGCCTGCCAGTCCTGTTCATTCATGAATTTGGCGGCACGTGGTCCAGTTGGGAGCCCCAGATGAGGTATTTCTCACGGCGCTACCGATGTGTGACGTATGCAGCAAGAGGGTATCCGCCATCCGATATTCCTGAAAAATCCGAGGATTATTCACAGGATATCGCGGTTTCTGACGCAATATCCGTCCTGGACGGTCTTGGTATCGAAAAGGCCCATATTGTTGGTCTTTCAATGGGCGGATTTACAGCCGTTCATTTGGGGCTGCGTCATCCGGAACGGTGCCTGTCACTGACCATTGCTGGAGCCGGCTACGGGTGTGAGCCTGGGCGCGAGGACTATTTCCGTGGTGTATCGCTGCAAGTAGCGGACAGTTTCGAGAAACTTGGCGCACGCGACTTTGCACCGATCTACGGCACTGGAGCGAGCCGGGTCCAGTTCCAGAACAAGGATCCCAGGGGCTGGGCTGAATTTGTCGCAACACTGGCAACACATTCCACAAAAGGTGCCGCTCTCACGATGCGCGGTGTCCAGGCGCGGCGCCCTTCCTTCCATGAGCTTGAGAACGAACTGAGGGTAATGGAAATTCCATCACTGATCATGAATGGTGACGAGGACGACCACTGCCTGCAACCCGGACTGTATCTCAAGAGAGTTCTTCCGGCAGCTGGTCTGGCGATTCTTCCGAAGACAGGTCACACGCTCAATCTGGAAGAGCCGCAACTATTCAATACGCTGCTGTCCGAATTTTTCGCACAGGTTGAAGCGGGAGGCTGGAGAAAACGCGATCCGCGAGCCCGCCCCGATCAGGTCATGAAAACGCTTGATGCAGATGCATCATGAAGATTTCAGACGAGCGGCTCTGGTCCACTCTGATGGTTCTTGCGGAAATCGGGAAATTCTGTGAGGGCGGTGTCAATCGTCAGGCCTTGTCCGACGAGGAAATTGCGGCCTGGCGCCAGATCATTGACTGGGCTACCGAAGCGGGCCTTGAGGTCTCGACCGACCCGTTTGCCAATCTGTTTCTGACACTTCCCGGAAAAGACAGGGAACTTCCGCCTCTTCTGGTTGGCAGCCACATTGATAGCCAGCCTACGGGCGGCCGTTTTGACGGTATCCTCGGGGTTCTTGCGGCTCTCGAGGTCTTGCGAAGCATGGTCGATGCAGGCCTCGTTCCTCAACGAGATATTGTGGCTGTCAGCTGGATGAACGAAGAGGGCTCACGTTTTGCTCCGGGAATGAGCGGTTCGGAAGCCTTTGCCGGTGTTCGTGCAGCCGACGACATTCTCGCAACCACGGACAATCTCGTGACAGGCACCTTGAACGATGCCCTGAAGTATTTTCTCGGGCATTTTGCATCTGTTCCGAAACGCGATAGCGGATTTGTTCCTTCAGCCTATCTGGAGCTCCATATCGAGCAGGGACCAGAGCTGGAGCGATCCGGGACCGATATTGGCGTCGTGACAGGCATACAGGGCAAGAAAACCTTTCGTGTCGTGATCTCGGGCGAGGCCGGACATGCGGGCACTGTGCCGCCTGGCATGCGCCGTGATGCCATCAGGGTGTTTGCGGATATCACGTCGGAGCTGTTCCGGACGATAGATGCGTTTGATGAGAGAGTGCGGTTTACGATCGGACAGGTGATCGTGACTCCCAATGCTCCCTCCGTCATTCCTTCACGGGTCCAGTTCAGCATTGACCTGCGGCATCCTGACAATGACATCCTGGAACGGTGCGGGCAGGAGATCGGGCGGGTTCTTTCAGCGCAGGGAGGGCCGTGCGATGTTGTCCTGACGCCGCTTGTTGACGCGGCCTCAAACGTTTTCGACACCGGGATACGCGAACGTATTACGGAGGCAGCCGCATATTTTGGATTATCGGCAATGCCGATCCTGTCCACGGCGGGTCATGATGCACGCAATATTGTCAGGCTCTGCCCTGGAGCGATGATTTTTGTTCCGTCACAGAACGGAATCAGCCACGCACCTGAGGAATGGACGTCGCAGGAACAGGTGACGGCGGGAGCGCAGGTTCTGGCAAGGGTTGTCAGGGAACTCGCAGGCGCCTGGACCTGACCAGCATCCCCTGCCCTGTTCCGTCCGGTCGTCACCGTGTCCGGGCATCCGGTTTGTTGCAGAACAAAAATATTGCTCGGACCGCAATCTGTCGACCAGATTTACGTTACGGCTAGAAGCGGTCTAGCTGCGTCGATGATACCGATGGTCTTGGACATTTCTCCACATATCTTTTGCAGATGTTCTGTGGTTTCGCAGGTTCTTTTCTTTTTCCGGGTCTCCTGCAGAACAGAAGTAATCACTCTGGTGGAAGGCGATGACAATGACGGGACAAGACATGCAAGGGCGCAATAATCCAGGAGCCTGAGAAGAAATACGGTCTCATTACGGACTCGGTATGAAATGAGCCCGATGATCAGCGATCATGGGCGCTATTATCTGCTGAGGCTGGAACCTTGCGATCCTGAGAGTAGCTCGTAACTACGGGTTCTTCTTCAGGATCAGGCCTGAAGAACTCCCATCTGCGTTATCGCCGGGATTATGAGATGAACATTCCGGCTATCGCGGCACTGGTGAGGTTTGAAAGGGTTCCTGCAAGCACGGCCTGCCATCCCAATCTTGCCACTTCCTGCCTGCGCTCCGGACACTGGCTGCCGAAGCTGCCGATCAACACGCCGATTGATGACAGGTTTGCAAAACCGCACAAGGCAAACGAAGCAATGGCCAGGGCCTGTGGCGTCAGCCCCTGGTGGGTATAAAAGGGCGCAAGGCTTCCGTAGGCGACAAACTCGTTCACCGCGATCTTGGTGCCGACGATACCGGCTACGATGCTGCTCTGGTCCCACGGGACACCCAGCAACCAGATAACGGGACGAAGGATGCAGCCGAACAGTGTTCCGACCGAGAGATCCGGGAAACCTGTCTTGTGACCGATGATCCCAAGTATGGCGTTCAGCAGGGCTATGGTGCTGATGAAGGCGATCAGCATGGCCGCGACTGACACCGCGACCTTAAGGCCGTTTCCGGCGCCGACCGCGAGTGCGTCGAACACATTGGCGGACCGGATCTCCCTTGTCTCGACCTGGGTGAGATCGTTCCGCTCTTTGCCGTCGGACGGCATGATCAGCTTGGCAAAGAGAAGACCACCGGGCATGGCCATGAAGGATGCTGCAAGCAGATAGGTGACCGGCACTCCAAGCCCGGCATAGGCCGCGAGCATGGACATGGAGATTGACGCTGTTCCGCTCGACATTGCGGACAGGAGTTCGCTGCGGCTAAGGCTCATCAGATAGGGGCGGATGGCGATGGGGACTTCGGTCTGTCCGAGAAACATGGCCATGGCAGAGGAAAAAGCCTCGACCGTGCTGACGCCGATGAGTTTTGTCAGCACCGCGCCTATGCCTCGCGCCACGAGCTGCATGACATTGTAATGATACAGCACGCCGATAAGTGCGCTGAGATAGATGATCTGCGGCAGGATGTTGATGGCGAAGATCAGGCCCGCTCCAGATATGCTTCTCGTGAGTTCCGGATTGGCGAGGGCACCGAACACGAAGCTGATTCCGACATGTCCGAAATCCGCAACCCAGGAGATGCTTCCGGCAAGCGCGCTGAGAGCAGCGCGCCCAGCTGGGACACCGAGCATCAGGAGACCAAACGCAAACTGGCAGGTCAGGGCAGGCAAGATCACGCGTGGTCTTATGTTTCGTCTGTCGGATGAGAAGACAACTCCGACCAGGAGGAGTGCTGCGATTCCAAGGAGTGGCCGGAGATGGACTGTCATCTGTTGCCGTTACTTCTGCGATATCGCAACGGCGATCCGTGTGGCAAGCCGTGCATTGTTGAGCACAAGCGCTATGTTGGTCTTCAGGCTGCGACCTTCCGTCAGTTCAAGCATTCGCGAAAGAAGATATGGAGTAACGGCTTTCCCTGAAATGCCGGCGGCATGCGCCTCAGCTACAGCCTTGGCGATCAGGATCTCGATCTCGGCGGCAGGAATTTCGTCCTCCGCAGGGACGGGATTGGCCACCACCACGCCACCCTCCAGGCCAAGCTTCCGGCGCATGTCGATCATCGTAGCGATGCCCTCGGCGCTGTCTGCGCGCAGTGGCACAGGCAGACCACTGGAGCAGCTCCAAAAGGCCGGAAAATCGCTGGTCTGATATCCGATGACGGGCACACCCTGTGTTTCAAGAAATTCCAGCGTGCGACGCAGGTCGAGAAGGGCCTTGGCGCCAGCGCACACGACGGCCACGGGCGTACGGGCGAACTCGGTGAGGTCTGCCGAGATGTCCATCGTCTCCTCCACCCCCCTATGAACGCCACCGATCCCCCCGGTTGCGAACACGCCGATCCCTGCGAGGTGGGCACAGATCATGGTCGCGGCGACTGTTGTTGACCCGTGTTTTCCGGCGGAGAGCGCGAATGCGAGATCCGCCCGGCTGACTTTCATGACGTCCTTTGCGGTCCCAAGCCATTCGATCGCGCTGTCATCAAGGCCAACGTGGATCTTGCCTTCAATGATAGCGATCGTGGCCGGCACTCCGCCTTCTGCGCGGACAGTGTCTTCCACCAGACGGGCGGTCTGCACATTATCAGGCCAGGGCATACCATGGGTGATGATCGTTGATTCAAGAGCGACGACGGCCTGCCCCTTGTCCAGAGCGGCCCTGACTTCGGGGGAGAAGACGATTGGAAGACTGGATATATTCATACTGTCTGTTCCTTGTACCTTGAGGGAAAAACAGGGCTTTTCATGAATTTCTGCAGGGCTTCATGGGTCAGTTCGGGATTGACGCTCTCCCTGCAGCCGATTGTCATGGCTGCTGCCGCGATCCCCTGCCGGCAAGCGGCGTCAATATCCTCTCCTGCCATCAGTCCCGTCAGCGTAGCGGCGACCAGGGCATCGCCCGCGCCGGTCACGTCGATAACGGCTGCGGAAACGGCGGGTATCCGGCGAGCGCCGTTGCTGTCGGCAACAGTCAGCCCTTCCGAGCCTTCGGTTATGATGGCGGTACCGACCCCCGCCCTGACAAGGGCGGTGGCGATTTCAGGTATTGTGAAAGACTGTGCACCATCAAGGAGAAGGATGGCTTCATCTCGGTTTGTGAACAGAACGTCCACTCCGTGTAGATAGCCTCGGAGGCGGCGGGCCTTGCTGATGGACACCGTATCAAACACCAGGTGGGCCGGGCTTCGTCCTACCTCCGTGACAAGCCAGGCGAGAACATCAGGAGATACGTTGCAGTCCGCAAACACCCATTTCGCTGATGCGATCATGGCTGAATTTTTCTGCAGATATTCAACATTCAAGAGTTCTGACACCGAAGAATCGAATACGCCAACCCCGAGGTCAAAATCACTATCGAGAATGGCGACGTATTCCGCCGTCGATTGTCCCTGGGCAAACAGTATGCGGGACGTATCCGCGCCACATGACCTGATGTGTTCGACAAGGGCGTGTCCGGTGTGGTCATCTCCGACCACTGACAGCAATGAGCAGCCTTGCCCGAGCCGGACAAGATTTTCGCAGACATTTCTTGCAACACCACCGAATGTCGTGTGGCCGACGGCCGGGTTGGAGGTACCGGGAACCATGGGGCCAGACAGACAGAATTTCCTGTCGATTGCGGCACCGCCGATGCACACGAACCGACCCTGCTCTGCCACGACATAGGCTCGCCCGAGCAAATAGCCCTTGCGTGTAAGCTGGCCTATGTGGGCCGCCAGGGTGGGACGCGGAAGGCCGCACCGCTCTGACAGCTCCCTCTGCGACGAAAACGGGTTGGCCACGATCATGTCGAGGATGGTCTTCTCGTTTTCAGTCAGATCATTGCGTGGTGGCATTTCCGGCTCCGTTCCCTGCCAGAAAGCTGACACATGTTTTAAAATCAAACAATAGTTTATTTTGAATTGTGAACGGAAATCTTATCTCCCAGTTCAGGGAAGAGTTGCAAGACGGGTTGTCAGGAGGGTGTAGAACGCATCAGAATCGGCGTCTGTCAGGAACAGTGCATTTGGCGCCCTGCCTGTGACCGACCACCAGTCAACGACTGTCATTCCGGTGGAGAGCACTCCTGCTGTCTCGATCCCGACATGCACGGAACGGCCACTAAAAATTTCGGGTTGCAGCAGCCAGGCGATTGTACACGGATCATGCAGGGGCGCGCCCTTCCAACCGTATTTGTCGAGATCAAAACGCTCGGAATATGACAGCATGTCGGCGGCGGCCACGGAACATCGGTTGCCGTTGTCTCTCAGGGCCTTCAGCCTTTCCGGAAGTCCGAGACATTTGTGCGTGACATCAAGTGGAAGGACGACGAGGGGAATGCCCGCATTGAAGACAATGTCGGCGGCCTGGGGATCCGCGTAGATATTGAATTCGGCGGCTGGCGTAATATTTCCCAGCTCGGACCATGCGCCTCCCATCAGGACGACTTCCCGCAGGCGGCTGGCGATATCGGGGGCCAGAGTCAGCGCGATCGCAAGATCGGTCAGCGGCCCGAGCATGACGAGAGTTATGTCCTGCGGTTCTGCCGCACGGACGGACTGGATCAAGTATTCGACGCCGCTCTGCTCCTGCACTGGCATGGATGGCGACCAGGACATATCGATACCATCCAGGCCTGTGGGACCGTGGACATGCTCAGCTGTGGTCTGGGTTTTCTGCAGGGGGCGTTCCGCTCCGGCATACAGAGGTATATCGGAGCGTCCAGCGAGTTCCAGAACGCGCCGGGCGTTTTCGACGGTATGGCTACGCGGCACATTTCCTGCGACGGCAATAATTGCCTGCACGTCGAGCTCCGGCGAGGCGAGCGCAAGAAAGATGGCGACCGCGTCATCCTGTCCGGGGTCGGTATCAATGATAATTTTACGTGTCACGTATTGTACTTTCCTCAGTCAGCCAGCTGATAGGGATTAGGAGTGCGTCAGTCGGCTCCTAATCCGGTTTGTGGCCAACTCTGTCTTTTCTGTATCTGGCTTTTTTTGTGTTTTGCCGGTGTTTTTATGTCGATGCCTGCCATCAGAAGTCGGTTGAGATTGTTCCTGTCATCGAGAAGCGC
>SCDZ01001272.1:0-11184 GCA_004143845.1 Drosophila lacertosa | reverse complement strand
CGACTGACTGGCAGGCCATCGATCTCACTCTCTCGCTTCTTTCATTTCATCATTCCGCATCATCATTGCAATTGCTCTCACATACAGAAAGACACCCGGCGCCATGCTCACTTGAGTTGCACTATCAGTGATGCTCAGTCTGTTTAACAGAATGTTATTCTATTCCCCTTTATTCAAATGTTCAAACTCCTTATAGAGTAACATAATATCTGTTGCGCTTAAACTTATTCAATAATTCTGCGACATATATATAACTGGACTGCACGGAACCGGACTCGTGATTATTATATGGCTCATCTAAGCACTGACGTGTTCGAGCTTCTTACAATAGTATTTTCGAATTAATACTTTGTCTTAAGCTGATCTAAACTAAAATGAATTATAACTGTGTTGATTTTTATTTATTCAGTGTCTGCCCAAGTCTAAATAAATTGGCAGTGAGTTCGACTCCAGAGTAATCAACTTAATTACTTTATTGGCGCTGCCGGTTGGAAGACATATTGATGCGAGAGCAACACTACTAAATTTTTTAATCGTTATCCGCAAAAGAACCTACAAAGGCTCAACTCGTGGTGGTCAAAACCGTTTCCAGTTTATTTTAAAAACATAAACCTAGAAAATGAAGTGATAACTGTGAAGCACCATTGTATACAACTTAAACACTTGTGACGGATAAATTTACAAAATATATGAAATATTTTAAGCTCACAAACTTACAAAATAAGAAAAATAATTTTTATGCATATACTTACAAAAAGCTAAATTAATACAAAAAGAGTAATTAAATTAATAAAAATTGATTCTTATTCGAACAAAAACTTAACAATAAACTGTAACAATAAGAACACCAACACTAATATCAGTGCAATTGTCAGAAACAGGCATGATGCAAGTCGAACGGCAGATACATATATACTGTAGAGAGTTTCCAGGGCGATCCAAATACCCTGTTCACGTTCATAAGTCACATCGACTTTATTCTGGCGCTAAAACATAGTGTGGACAAATTGAAAGGAATATCAGCGGCAATGTTATTCGTGCCAACATAACCAGCTGTACCGATCTTCGCCTACAACTCATCCTCAACTATAGGCCCGAAGTGTAAAACCATCGGCTACTGGAGGATTCCCGGAATACACAATACCAAGGCAACATAAACCAATTTTTAGAAGAAGCAGAAAATTAAAGACAAATACTAACAAGTAAATTAGAATTAGTAAACGATTAACACATGTATTGATAGCTTGGTTTAAAAACTACTTACACATATTTATATATACATATTTTGTTAACAATAAAAAACCAGACTTATGGTTCCTAATAATCATTTTACAAGAAAACGGTTTTTACAAAGGACAAATTTTTCAAAAAAATTATTCAAAACCAGATGCTATTTAAAATGTAGATAAGCATCAAAATAAAACATATAACAAACAAGGTAATAATCAAACCAATCTTATCAGACCGGTTTTAACCATCCTTTAATTCTATACATAACCAACCTTATTACCAACCAAAAACTTACATATATGGAATAAACTTTATCCCACAACAATACTTTCATTCAACACAAACCAATCACACAACCACCAAGACCACATCCACATTCTAATAGACATTTTGCACTTGACCAAAGCCGAATTGGACTTGGATATGCATGTTTACAAAATAGTTTTCAACCAAGGGGTAATATACCAGTGAACAACCCAGTAAAGATACAGAGAGAATCAGATAGTGGACAATCTAAAATGAGTGTAGACTACAACAGATACCAAGAAGATATGCAAAACCAATACCAGTATACTAATAATCCCGCATTCCCTTACTGTTAAGATTATTATCAAATTGACCCCTACTCCTATCCTTATCAAGCGTATGATGTGCCTTATCGATCTAATACCCCAGAGCAAACAGAAGAAGAACAACAGACTGCAACTGAGAATAAAGACTCAGTTATTATCCCCGGATGTAACCAATATAATAAAAATTTAAAATATGAGAACAATTCAAAGTGCCTTATTGACACTGGCTCAACCGTCAACATGGTGACTCGAAATAGTTTTAATCAAATGCCAAACCATCTGACTCATAAAAGTAATGGTTCACTTACTATAAACAAAAGTACAACTTTGCCTTCATTTATTTTCATAGCTCAAGATTTTTTGATACACGCTTTTTCAAACGATTATGGTAAGCTTGTTGAACGCAAATTTCTATCGCAAGCTAAAGCTGTAATTAAATACAATATGCAAACAGTAATAATGTTAAATAACGAATACAAATTAATGAATTCAAAGAATGTCCCAAAACAAACCAATTTTCAAGAAAATCTCGAGTTTTAAGAAAGCTTACTACGACTAGATCACTTAAATGTAGCGGAAGCATCGACCTCTTTTTTAAAGGAAGGGAAGTGACATATTAACTTTCAATAAAATTCATAAATTATTTAAGTTATAACCGTGTGGCGTTGTCGCATTACTGTGCAACTGGACAGTGCTCCAAGCAACGGCACTGGACTCATGTTTATATCTATATCTATATACATTGCCATAAGTCATGCGATTTTAAATTAAGGAAGGCTAGAATAATAGAGTGGAGAGGTCGGTAAATATAAGATGTACAAGCAGGCAGACAGCTTAACCATGCGAAAAGCTTACCAAATGCGGCAAATATCGGTAAGATCTCTTGACAGGAGCTCAAAAACATGTTGACATTGAGTTATCATATATATATATATATATATATATATATATATATATATATATATGTAGCAAATTATTTTTAAAATTCAAATTATAACGAACATTTGTCGCCATGCATTTTTAATTTGTCTGTTTGTTTTGCAGGTCTTCTTTATTCTCTCGAGCGAGGTGTTGGTGGAGAATGTGTTTGTAATAAACTGTGAAGAGAAATTGCAACTCTTAATGTTAAAGGGGAATTGCTTTTATGAGGTCGATTTTTGGCGTCACTTGATTTTTGAGAGTTGAAACGAACGGCCTGCAGAAGGTTGAGACAGAAAATGAATCATTTAATGGATCTTTTATATACATGTATGGGAAAGACTTGAAAAACTTGAACTATCTTTTCAAATACCAAACGGAATAGAAGAAAATTACATTGTCCTCGTAGTTCTGATAGCTATTTGAAAAAGAATGTAAATTCGAATGTAAATGGGAATTGCACAGCGCTTCCACCGACTTGTTAAAAAATGCATCAGCAGACATTTGTCAAAAATAGTACATCACACGCATTTTAATTGTAACATTAAATACATGATTTATATAGAAAACATTATGGGAATTTGATGTTATTATTGTGTCTAAAATACTAGGTAAACACAGAAATATTCATATATCTCATATATCTACCCTCATTTGTGAAACTTATATATAAAAGCAATATAAAGCTATTAGCTTTATTATTTGTGCAAGTTGCACTTCCGCTGTAACCGTATGTCATTTATACATTTATTTTAATTTTAATTTCAACTAACGCACCGTCAGTGCTGTGTTTTTGTTAGTATCTGTATTTGACTTCTGATTTCTTTTTGCCTAACATTCTTTCCGTGAGTGTGCTTGATTGTTCATTGATTACATTTGCACCGCGCTCTCGAAAAGTTTTGTTTTATATGTTGATTTGATCGACAGCATTGCCCGTCTTCTCGAGCGTTTTGCTTGCGTATTATTGCTTACTTTTCTCGTGCGTTGGTCCGTTTTTTGACAGCTTTGCGTTTTGCACCGAAACTAGTTTAACCCCAATAAACAATTTGAAATGACGTGCTGTAAGTATTAATGGGCGTAGCCAAGAAGAGCTGTGGTGCGATTCGTTGGACATGCCCTATTTGCATCGACATTCAAATTGTTTTCTCACGGATGTGTAATTTAGTGAGGTACTAATTTTTTAAACTAAACAATGTTGTTAAAAAGCGCACTTCTGATTGTGATTCCAGTGTTGAGCAGCTTAGCAATTTTAAATTTGAATCTCCTTCAAAACGTCGGTTGGAGCCCGAATTTTTATCTGTACCCGTACCTCAGCCCTTAAAAAACCCACCAAATTTTGAATACGCCTCAACTTGTAGATTCATTTTCAATGATGTCGCTATCCCTTTCCCCCTTATTATCCCCCTTGGCGGCTCCGCAAGAGCTGCCAATCGTGCCTGTTGTTGTATCTGTACCGGTCAACAATGATAACTTCCGTGTTGTTAGTAGTCGCAAAGGTTAATCCTCCCGAACTCAAGTTCAAACTACTAACAGCACTTCTACCTCTACCCCTCCTGTGCCAATTTTATATGTTGTTGCGCCTTGCAAGCAAGTGTTTGTGTCTAGACCTTGCTCTGAGACCAAGAGTGAAGCCGGGGCTGCATTTATTGCTAGCAAAACTTCCGCTACAGTCACAGTTACGAAATTTAATTTCTCCACTCCCCGAACAATTTCTTTTTTTTAAATAATTAGTTCTTGAGACGCGATTTAAATATCGCAATAAAAATTGGTCATTAAAAAAATTTTAGTCTGAGTATAATTTACGAGAACATAGTAATTTGGCAGCCCTTGCTCCAATCTGCTTCGAGATATACTAAGAAAACCGAAATTAAATTACGCTGTTAAATCAAAATAAAAAGATGAATTGAAGTATGTTAAGTTATAAATTTCCGGTTAATTAAATAAAGGGTAGGGATCGCGGTAAATCGAAAAAAGCAGATCATTAGTGGCCATCTTAGTTCATAATCACCAGCGTGGTGATTCACAGGAATGCTAATGTAGCAAAACTATTAAAAGCCCAGTACCTACACAAAAAGAAACTGTATTAACTTTTTTGTTTATAAAACCCCTATTGGAACTAAACAAATTGATAAACGTCCATTCACAAATGCAGCATAACTGTCTGCAAAGCCTACCGGTTACGAATTATAAGAGGGAACATTAGTTTGTACAAATTATTGAGATTTTCACTTTAACAGGCGACAAATTTTTGGGGCTCGACTGTATTTCCTTTTATAATTAAATTTATTACTATACTAACGTTTCCACTGACAAACAACAAATGATCGAATTCAATATTTAATAACATGCAACAGCTGTCCGGGTAGAACACTTGAATTTGACAGATTCAAATTCAACAGATACAAACTCGACCTTCGTTCATTCTATCGTTATCCCGTGGCCGTGCGATTCCTCGATTCTGACATTTTCGCAAAGTTTGTCCGGCATGCTTAATGGTCACAATAAGACGGCCTTATTTCAACACCAATACATCCGCGATATTAAGTGCATTGCTATGGCTATGCATAGCATGCATCATGCTCGTTTAAATATAACGAAGTATGAAGAATTACTTGCCGTCTAGATAGAAAACAGCATCTACTATATGGAAAGCGAACTACAAGTACCACACAATTACGGTTGCGATGTGCAACAAAGTAGTTTGAGAAGTAGAATATCAATAGAATGACTATCCATTTATATCCATTTTCAAATGTCAAACAGCTCAGTTTTTAGATGATTAGGGCACGAGTACCCCAACCCAACTAATTTCAATTAAGAGGTATATCTATGTTCAATACTAAACAAGATAAGCATCTAATATACAACTAAAATCAGGGGCTCTAATATGTGCTTTTTATTCGATACATTTATCGCAGGTGTTAATAGTGATCCAGTCTGTATGTGCATACGTTCTAATAAATTAGATAACAACGAAGGGAGGCATACATTCTGAGCAATGCAAAAAAGCTTTCATACTTTGATTTTTAATTGAAACATGATCTTATCTAAATATCATTTAGTACAGGCTTGTTATAAAACAAAAAGTTCACGATAAAATCAGCGTGACCCAATATTTTTCTGCAAACAAAATATTTCGACCACTCAGCCAATTCGGTCTCTATACCGTTATTATTTTCATGCACACTTATACCATACCATTACATTCTAGCGAATGACACTTTAAACAGCTGGCTATACAAGCAAATAATATACAAGTGACAGTTGAGTATATGATTACAAAACTACCGAAACTCTCGAATCCCTGATATAACCTGACATATTATTATTATTTGGCCTTAACAGCCCTATTTGTGTACAGCCTGATACATAATTTGCATCCACGCGCTCCTACATTGTGCGCGTGTTCGCCAGTTGGTAACTTGCCACCTCGCATTGTCCACCTTGTACCACATTGGCTACATTATGAGCAGCGATTCTCTGCTAAATCTCATCATAAACATATGTATGTATATCTTCTCATTACATAAAAGCGTTCAGTATAGCTTATTATTACTTAAAAGCTTTAATTTAATACATTAATTGTAATCAGCTTATAAAAGATGTCAAATAGATAGTTTGATTGGACTCTGCCATCTTCGATTCTGACACATTCTTGACCAAAAGTGACTTAGCAGACTTCACCGCCCCATCCCACAGACCATCAAAGCACGGAGCCCATGGAGGTATAAACCAAAATTCAAAGCCCTTTTTCAGAAATAAAGTCGCGTAGAGTTTTCCTAAATTCGGCTAATTTTGCAAAAACGAACGAAGTGAAATAAATCTCGTCTTTCAAAATAAAATGCATTAGTTCATAAGTCAGTTACTAGTTTAATGCAGCATATGTTTTATATGGCAAAATTTAACATCAAATGGTATCACATATATAACTAGCGTCCCGCCGACTCTCTCGATATCGATATTTTGCCTCCTCAAATTACCTTATTCCTTCAGCCCAGCATGACTTTTTAGATGACATGCTTGACCTTCCATTGTTTCAGAACAGAAATTTTGATCTTATCTTTATCAACTATCATAATAATGTGAATGTCTTTAGAACCTTCCCTTTGTCTGTCCCCAAAGATATGTGTCACCCTACGTTAGAAGCTACTTTATGTGATTGCAGATCTACCAAATTGCATTCACCCATCTCTAATAATGCCCGCCATTGCTTCCGTAGAGGAAAGTACACTTTATTAACTGAGCTTATTTACACAACCGTTTGGTAAATTCTGTATGACGCGGTTGACATAAATATTGCTGTTAACTCTTTTTTATAAAACTTCGAATTCACTCTTAGATGTGTGTATTCCAAATAGTATCCCCTAGACTAATTTTATTAAACCACCATGATTCACTAGTAGACTGATAAACTTAAAAAATATTAAATCAATATGTTTTAAAAAGTTTAAGAAGTCTGGATCCAGTTTTGACTTGATCAAATGAACCTCTTAGCCAAGTCAAACCTTTTTATTCTTAATTCTCAGTGTTATGAGAATTATCGTGCACGTTGCAAAAGTCAATTTGCAAAAGACCCTAAGCAATTCTTTAACTTTGTGAAGTTAAAGAGAAAGTGTTCTGGTCTGCCCTCCTCTTTCTTTCTTGCGACTGAAAAAGCAAGAAATGATTTCACTTCCCCGGACCTCTTTGTTAACTTTTTCCAATCAACTGATTCCTCTGTCTCCGCTCATAATTTTTCTTATCCCAATAACATTATTTCTTTTAACTCTATCATTGATCCCACTATTTTACACTTTTCTCTTCTATTCTCTATAAACTCCTTAAAAATTAATCTTTCCCTTGAATCAGCTGTCTTTCCAACTCTTTGGAGAGCATCGTTTGTCATTCTTCTTCACTAAAAAGGGTCTGATATTTGGAACTATAGGGGAATAGCTAAGATGTTTTGTTCAGAGTTCATTAATTCATAACGGTTTCTTAACAAAAACTGACTTCAGTTAAGCTTTTGGCTCTGTCAACCATGATATTTTAATTTTCAAACTGGACCGCAATGGCATTCCTCCCTAACTGCTTTCCTGGATTTCTTCCCGCCTAAAGGGATAAACCCAAAGAGTCTTATTAAGTCTCTTCTGGAGTACCTCAGGGTAGTCAACAGTGTTAATGACCTACCCCCAGTAATAACTCGTATTACTTATGTATGTTCATGATGTGAAACCTATTTTATCATACTCTGATTATTTACATCATTCTAGCCTACAGGACGATATCCAACTATGGTGTTCAACCAATCAGTTGTACTTAAATTGTTCGAAGTGTATGTTTATGACGTTTAGTCGTACTATACCCCATGTAGTTAGCTATACCATAGACTATTTTCCCTTACAACGCATTAAGGCTGTTAAAGACCTTGGTGTTCTTCTGGACTCTAAGCTAAGTTTCAAAAGTCACATATCCACTATCGTAATCAAAGCTAAGGGAGTCCTAGGTTTTAATAAACCGTAATCAAAAGAGTTTAACGACCCTTTTACTACTAAACTTCTATACATATCTTTGGTACGTCCAATCCTGGAATACTGCTCATGCATTTTGAGTCCGCAGTATAAAATTCATCAGGATTGGATAGAGTCCGTTCAAAGCAATTTTTGCTTTTTGCCCTACGTGGTTTAAACTGGGATACCAATCTTAGTTTACCATCGTTCTCCAGTAGGCTTTTACTCTTGAATCTCCCGTCGCTTACTAACAGTAGAACGATACTTGGTGTTGTTTTTCTACATAAGTTAATTGTTGGTGACATAGATTCACCTTTTCATCTAGGTCGTTTAAGCTTTTCCGTCCCCTTTCGACCTACTTTTGTCTACGTGCACAACGGACTACGCCTTGCACAATTCATTTCGGGTACTATGCACTCACCGCTAATACCCTATATCACGTATTCTTCTCTGAGATCTCTCTTCCTCTAATCAACTCTTTACCTTCAGCAGATCTTCGGCAAATCACTGATCACTCTTAGCTATAAGATGGTTCATAGCTTGCCGGACTATCATAATATTCACCCCAGCGGATCAGTGGTTTGCCATCTATTTCTATGTCTTTATCTGTATATTTAACCTATTGTCGGAGCAGATACCAATTTTAAATATATAAATTAAGATTTTGTAATAACTATAAGCGCACTCTATCAGTTTGTATGCATATGCCCAGCAGTCAACTATTATTTGTGCAGCGCATAGCTGATGCATTTGGATGCCTACTCTTTTCTTTAGTCATTCGATCATAAATTGTACACCGCACACCGAAAACTTTGTAGCCGTTTCTTATAGGTGACAAAAAATATTGTCTCCTCAAAATATTTGGTGACCCCGACGTGATTTTTGTTGTTGTGCTTTCGGTCCGGTAATATTATTACATATCGTTGTAATAATAAAGCGCTTTCTACATATTTCGGTGCTGAGCCATACACACACACATACAGACGCGTGAGTTCGACCGCGATCGAACATTTCGGTAACGGCGTCTGCATACTGTATATGCAATAATTGGCAGAATTTGCCAAAAACACTTAACCTAAGTTAAAATCGTTGGTCAGTGACTTTTGAAATTCGTTTTGTTTGATATTCGTTCCAATATATTTCAATCGCTACTTTTACATTGATCTGCCGTGTCTGCATTTCAAGTGACATTTACTTTTGTGTTAATTTTCGCGCTCAGCTTTTGATATCGATAAAATATCTGAGCCATCAACTTCGCTAAAGCCATTGGCGGCTTTTAGTGAATTGGACTTCTACAAAATCAAAACGCACTCCTTGCAGCGGTAACTAGTAGCTTTTCATAAATGTCTGGATTTAGACCAGTCCGCCAACCTCGACGAATCGGATCTTCAGGGACGCATCAATGGCATTGATCGAATGTATGCTGACTTCGAAGCGGTCCAGACTTCTTTGGAAAAATTTAACTTGATGGAGTTGACTAGTAAGGCAAGGCAAGATTTTTCGAATGTCTACTACCAAGCAAACAAAGCTTTCTCAAGAAATAAACACTCAAACATAGCTAATTCAACCGCATTCCCTCGATTGCCAGGAGAGCGCAACTCATCCAAATATGGAATGCGGCCCAGAAGGCTACCCGAGCTGCACCTTCCGAAATGTAGCGGCGCATACATCGATTGTCCCCATTTTTACGCTATGTTCAACATAATCTTTGGATACAATGACGACCTCTGTAACCTGCAGAAGATTTAACACTTGCGTATCTGCTTGAGTGGTGTGGCATTAGACATAATTCGTTCTCTGGAGCCCACTGACTCGAATTATAGCGAGGCTATCGAAGTACTTGTTGCGAGATTCGATAATAAGCTGTTGCATTTCCAGGCACATAAACAAGCAGTTTTTGGATTTCGGAGCGTTAGTAAAGGGTCTGCAAATGGTTTGAGGGAGCGAGCTCTAAAAAACATGGCATCGACTCAGGATATCGCTGACGGACTGCTAATGTACCTCCAAGTTTGACCAATCTACGGTCGGACATATTAGCGTCTGACATATTAATGTTAATCTCCTCATCAAACCCTGCTAGTCTGTTTTGTGATCTGTGTCAGTAAAAATATCATCACAAAATGCCCACGATTCAAAGCTCTCGCTCCAAATATTCGCTACAAAGAAGCCAAAAGGCTGCACATTTGGTTAAATTGCCTTCGGAAAGGAAGCGCAACCATCGGCTGCCGCTCAATCGCATTCGTCTGCCTTAATATCAACTGTCTCGGATGCATCCTCCGCAAAGCCACGTATGGATTATCCGGATAACGTGCTACTGGGTACTGCTATCGTGCAGGTTTGAACTCGATGTGGAGCTTTCTTACCGTACCGTGCATTGTTGGACTCCGCAGCACAGCTGAACATCATCGCCTCTCGTTTTGTTAACCAGCTCTAGGCGCCGGGAACTCGCCCGTGCCGTGTGACAAATCGGTTGACATCCTGATCAAATCATGTAATTTGGACTACATCATCTCATTCGCAAGTTCCATTACCCACACAAAAACCGAAAAATTGGAGCATTCCTAATAATTTGCTTTTTGCAGATCCGCTTTTTTATAAAAGCCAGCGCATCGAACTGCTGATTGTTTCTGGACTCTTACCACCTTCTGTGCAAGCATGGCTGCTTACGGCGCGTGTCTCTATCTTTTCTACACATCTAATTTGTTCCAAGTTCAGAGTAGCACCTCTGAAAACTTTGACTGTTCCAAAGTTGGAGTTAGCTGCAGCACATTTAATGTCCGAATTTATTTACAACATCGCTGAAACCATCCCAAAATCTTGTAATTATTTCTGCTGGTCTGACTCAACTATTGCACTCGCTTCGATTCGCCAAGCGCCATCGGACTTCAACAATTTTGTCTCCAATAGAATCGCCCAATTTCAGGAGCGTGCTAAAGAAAGGACGTGGCGACATGTACCCTCACAGAAAAACCCAGCTG
>SCDZ01001271.1:0-19008 GCA_004143845.1 Drosophila lacertosa | reverse complement strand
TATACAAACAGACAATGAGGAAGATAACAAATTAATGAAAATTGAAATAATAATGTATACATACAATCATAAAACAAAACACGATACAACAGGACGAAGTCCAGCAGATATATTTTTGTTTGCAGGATCATCAAGTTATAATACACAGAAAAAAAGAACACAAAATAAATAAGATAAACAAAGATCGGCAAGAATATAGTATCAATAGTTGATATAGAAAAGCACCTCTTATTCGCAGTAAACTAACTAATCCATTCAAGAAATCTAAAGAAATTCAACAAATAAATGATGACCATTACAAGGAAATTAGTAGGGGACATGAAATTGATCATTACAAAACAAATTTTCAAAAACAAAAAAAAAAGTATTAACAAACGTAAATATTCACAATAATACAAAAAAAATAAAATAAAATAGTAGAAAATATACTCAAAACCATTTATTTACACAAACTAACGACATTGTACCAAATATTATTGTAACATGAAAGCAACAAATTCAAAAACTCTTAAGCAAAAAATGTAAAGTTAGTCTTAATCCAGCATCCCACGCGAAATAAAGAAGTTCAACTAAAGAAACCTTGTGTTTTTCTTCAAAATAATAACAACAATATCATTATATATATTTATATGGGAGTGATTTATGCTATTGCTATTTGTTAAGTTAACATATTTCGATAATATGTTTAAAGCTTGGGAGTATTACAAAATAACGACCTGATTTAATTTATTGTGAAATTCAATATCATCTGAGAATTATAACTTTTCTTAAACTAAAAGATAAAAGTAGAAGATTCTCATTTCATCAAATTTTTTCTTTCTTAAAAGTAGTTAACCTTTTTTATTTAATCTTGCATTTTGAACCGAATATTCCATGTTGCATGTTATTTAAAAAAATACTTTTTTCCAGGCCGTGTCGATCGATTTGATGTAGATAGCTTGGTGTTAATTTGGAAATGAAGTTATGGTTTTAAATGAATTAAAGTCTATATAACTCAAAACTGATAACTCATCATGATGCAAAGTGAGATATAAGTTGATGCTTTACAAACCTTTCTTCGTATCATATAATAATTTGTCGAGTGCATTATTAATTTGGCTTCAATTCATGAGGCAGATATTTTTTTTAAAGTTTTTGTTTGTTAAATAGCGGACCAGATCGTTTAAAATAGTGCTCGAAATAAGTAACTGGCACAAAGTATTGACACTTAATATTGTCCACAAAATTCACCTTAACGTTTTCTTTTATCTGTATATTTTAGTTGTAATTTGTTTAAGTAGTAAGCAAAGAATTTTCAAAAGTACAGCGATGTTCAAACGCTTGGTTTATTTTTAAAATGCAAAGTTGACTTTCCGATTGAAATAAATAACAGAGAAAGTTTTGTTCTTTTTTTCATTTGCGGATTGTTAACCAAGTGAAATTTTAAAGTTTTTAATAGTGAATTCTTTTCAAACTATAAAAATAAATACAAATAAATTATTTTTAAGTATATTAGGTTGATTTTCTGTTTTTAAATGTTTTTGCTTGTAAAAACAATTGGCATGATTTACCCATATACTCTGGACTCTGGATGAAAAATAGCAGACTTGGGAAATTTTATGGATTAAAAAAAAAACAAAGTAAAAGTAGATTCCTTGCTTATATTCAATGATGTTTTAAGGGCGCTTGGGGTTATCTGTAAGCCACTTCAAAAATGACAGATATTCACATTGACACATCAACTTAGTACATAGATACAATGGCAATGGGTAGATTGGGTAAACTTTACCTGAGGCTAAATATCTTTTGCAGTGCAGGCAGATGGACAAGTTGCCTACAACAATCAATTCACACTGCCCGTCTTTGTAATGGGTGCTCTGCAGCTACCCAAGCCTCATTTCTGCAATATTAATGGTGTGAAATAAATTCGGAAATTATATAATATGGGGGTTTATGACTATGTATTGTATGCATAGTGCTCTTGATCCATACTGCCCATATCCTTAAAAACGTATTCCAAAACTTAACTTAATATTGATTTTAATCGATGATAAAATATGGAAAAATATCAAAGACATAAAGTTGAAATCTCTAGCTTCAGTTGTTTCTAAGATTGCAGACTTGCATCATTAATATATCTGTTATATTATTTTTTGGATCATTGCATTGATTATGTATTGAACTTCAGTAGTAAATGCTACCCTCATACTTGCAAAATCTGTTATTTATTTTATTTATAGAAGAATACTACCTTGTTAATTAACAGAACATTTTGCAAAGGCACGTTTTATTTTTTATAGGAAAGAATGCATCTTTCATTTGTTTCTTATGTATGCAGATTATCTACTATTCATACTCTATTTCTGTAAAATTATTATTTCCGTAGCCCTAAATCAAATAAATACATAAATAGGCATCTATGAAGTCCATTACATTCGGTGTCTGACTAGCAGATACTGTGAAGAGTGTTATTCAAAATGCAATGTTCCATACATTTTTAAAAACCCAATATATACATTTAGATAATTTACAATCGGATTTCTTTCGTGCCTTTTTATAGGGCAATCGTTGATAAAGACTATAATCATCCCAGGGCAGTTGATATTTAAGCCGATTGTGTTACACACAAACTATTACGGAAATAACATCCCGCTTTCATATATCTAGGAACGGTTTTTCAATAACAATGCGCTTACTTATTAAATAAATAAAAGTGTTATATGTAGTGTGTTTATTCCAATCGAAAATTTGCTGCTTATTCATAGGAATGACACGTTTAAACATACTGACGAACATGACTAGATCAAAAAAATTGTTAAGCTGATAAAGAATATGCATGCGGAGCGATTATGCTTTACCTTAAGAACAAAAAAACATATTTGTTATCATTTATAGAATTATTTTAGTGTAACAAGATTTCCAACAATAAAACAACAAATTTAATTTAAACTTAAATATTTGGATAGGCATATAAATAATACAGAAAGCAATTAAAGAATAGTATTCGAATGTCGATTAAACTCATACACGATGAAGAGGTTATTACTGTAGTTAAATTCTGTAAATAACCGTCAAAAGTGACAACACATTTGTGGGAGTTTATGTTATCATCATTATCCTGGATCGCAGCTGAAGTAGTAGCATTAAAGTATCCATCTTCGTTTTCATAGGGATCGTTCGCCACGACTTTAACAATATCATCATATTCCGATCTAAAATAATTCCGATAAAAAATAAAAATAAAACAATTATAAAATTGTAAATCCATTTTTCCTAATATCCGTTTAACGTACGTAATAGTTAATGTTGGCTTTGGGAATACGTTGGAGACAGTACATTCTAATTGGGTCTCATTTTGAAACTTATAACGATACATGTTCAGTGTAAAGTTTCGAACATCAATAACTTGTACGCTTTTATGAACAGTGATAGTGTCCGATCTCGTTTGCACAACACATTTATAGTCTCCTGTAGAACTTATTGAAGGATTAATGAGGGCCAGTGCACTGTACTGTTTATTTGGGTCTGTAGAACTTTCATAAGAGCTCTCAACATCATTTTTAAATTCAGGCTAAAAAATATAGGTCTTAAAAAGAAAATCCCTTTCATATTATTAAAATGTATTTACAATTGGAGCAGGATGCGAACCACGTATCCACTGGTAAATGGTTTTATCATTTCTGAACCATTTTACCGTCAGGAAGGAATCAGTGTCTGTGATGTTATATTCACAATCCAATACAGTTGGCTCCATGTCGTCATTTTGAAGTACGAGAAACTTTGTATCCGCATCGACTTTAACTGGTTGACACCAAACACCTTTCCAAAAAATTAAATAATATTCAAATAAAAAATATATAAGTGAGTATGTATATGTACACAGTCATAGTTATCATCAATAGGTAAGTAGATCTAGCCATATCCGTATGTATGTATAAACGGGTTAATCTTAGAGACTATATAAGTTAAATAGGTTTTAGGATATCTATCGAACCACAAAATAAGTTTATTATTTTTCATATATTGTAAACACAACAAACACATAAGAATTATGTCCTTAAATTAAGAGGTTATTTTAGCATTTATTTTACATTGTAGAGGCCAGAAGAGAAAGTGCTCAGCTTGCGGGTGGGTCTGGATATATATGATTTTGTGTAGCCCTGAGTGCAAGGGGCTGTATATATAAATAAAGCCCACCCTTAGTTGCTACTACTGCTTCCAAACGCCTACGCATACTTTTTATTAATTTTTCGATGTCCGAAGCACTAATCTTCTCCCATTCAAGCAGTAAAGCTGATTTTAGAGAGTCGTTTAAAAAAATTTTATGTTTTCGGATCCTTCAAGGCCAACTTTGGTAACGCTAGCATATAAATTTTGTTTTAAAATTTCTAAATTTGGATTCGTCAGTGAATACAACATTACACCAGAAGAGTTCCGACTCGTTTTTGTGCAATGTGGCGAACTTTACTCATTTTCTTATTAACGTCAGAGTTGATGCGAGCAACTCTGCCATGATATCCAGCACTGTGAAGGTAATTGCGGATTGTTTCAGGGCAAACTTTTTGTTTAAAGTCTGTACAACGTTTTGGGATAGGGCTGTTGTGAAAATTTTAATTTTGATTTTACGAAAGAGATGCAACAACATTGCGCTCATCCCGCGGCGTTAAAATTTTTAACCTTCCAGCTGGGTTGTCATCGGTGCCTAGATTTCCATTATCTAAATATTTTTTTATAATGCTCTGGACTGTGGAGTGAGGTCTACCAATTATCCGCCCAATTTTACGGTAAGACCAATTCTCCAAATATAATTTGATTGGTGTTTTCCAAAACTAGTGACAAATCTTGACCACGTCCCATTTCCACTTCGCTTTCCAAAATCTGATATGCAAATGACACAAAAACATAAGAAACGCATTGTTTTAGGCGTGCATTAACGAAATCATAATAAGAAAATTGCCGATTACCGTTAATTTCATTGCTAAAACTCAAACTCAATCTCTGTGAGTGTTTTGCCGCCTCGTTTTTCGTTTATGTGTGCCTCTTTTGCACACATGAAAATAACGGATTTTTTTTGTGCATGTTGCTCAAAATTAACTGTTTTATATAGTATGTGTGTGCAAACTTGAGTTTTTTAAAAAAATAAATTGTGTACAAATGTTGGGCCTACTGTATGTCTATGGCAATTCTTATACATACATTTATGTTAAATGCTCTAATTTCGTTTCTTTAAACTTATCTCGTAGGTTATAAGAGCAGAGACATAAGAAGTGGAGAGCACATAAACACATGCATATACAGATCAATTAATGGATCTACTAGAAAAATGATTAAGAAACAAAGAAAATAATAAATAAAAAATGTGGCAAAATTTTACATGCCATCATGCTGTTTTTCGTATCTATGTGCTCACCTACGTTTACGTGATCTATTTAAAAACTATGTTGTAATTTGTTAGTTTTTAGCAATTTGCGATCTAGTCTAGTATCTATGTAATATTACTTTACTTGTACAGCTCAAGTACCGGTTGAACCCACGCTCAAAACCCTAGGATCGAATTTTTTTTTTTTTTTTTAAAACTGCAGCTGCAACTTTAAGACAAGGAAGTATTATTTTTCACGGGGGTTGTTTGTTCCTGATGTTTGTTTTGTTTGTCTGTCTGTCGGTCGGTCTGTTTTTTTTTTAAAGCAATTTAAGTTTGTGATTAACAATTTTTGTCATCATTTTGTACTAAAACGTCTTAAATAAAGTGATAATATAATGCGGATAAACCTATGGGAAGTTGGAGAGCGTACAAGCAATCTTTTTTGCTATGATCACGTTGGGTGCGTTAAATGGTATTTTAATATCGTAATCTTAAAGCCCTCCGTATAAAGTTGTGTCACGAAGATTTTTGACGACCTCCTTTAATGATCGTAAACACTAAAAGTTTGGCTACGTTCACTCACGACACTAGATTATGGATGATCTTTTTTAAATATCATGTATACAAATTTTTTTGGGTAAATTTCAATTCTGCACGCATAAATTACTTATTCCATCTTTTTATTTATTAATTCAACATTTTTTTATTTTTTATGCATAACACACTGATATTAAGTCACCGCACATAAATAAACTAATTTATTTATTTATTTATAATTTTTTTGTTAAAAAACCGTAACAACGGTTCAAATTAATGCTGTTATAACACTGTGAAGGAGTATTGGGCTGTCGGTCACTCTCGACTGCAATGTTCTTGGTTGTTTTTATTTTTATTTTAGTATATTTTAAATGCGTATTCATATGTAATATGTGCTTTGTATGTCCATATGTTCAAATATTCATTTATTATTCACACGCTGAGATCATTTCGTTTTTAATTTAAAAATAGTTCTTGTGCTTAGTGCAAACTTGTTTTTTTAACAGCTAAAAAAGGAGTACAGCCGTTACCTTTTAAAATGGTCGCTGTAACCAGTATAAAAGTAAGAGGTTGCATTTTAATTTATTTTTGACTCTTTAAAGAGCTTAACACAGAAGGTACAAAAAATTTCACTACTTTAAATGCTGCAGCTGAACCGTACGCTAGCCATGGTCAAGCACAATTGTCTGATATATCACAACTGAACGCCGTCGACCGTGGCATGTACATGAACACATATACCTCTCTGCAAAATAACGCATATATGTATAAATATATATAGAATATATATTATGTTGATGATGAACTTTGAGCAAAAGCGTCAACATCACGAAGAGAGTCGAAAAGATAAACAAGCCACCAAACCATGAATACATGTATCCGTTCCGGCATTGCCTCTTTTGATCATGTATTATATTATAGCACACTTGTGTGCTCGTCTGTACATAGGCGAACTTCTGTTCACTACAACATGTGTGTCCAGAAGTGTGTTGCTCGTGCCACTTGTGCACATGTGTGGTATATCAGCAGCAGCATGCGCATGCCACATGAGCGGGGGATGAAAAGTGTTTCTGCTTCGTTGATTCGGCTAACGACTTTAAACAGGCAGTTGATTGCAACTCCCTTTACTATCATGTAACTAAGGCTATCCATATACCTATGTACATAACGAACATTCAACAAAGCAAACACCTTTATATATATTGTACATACATACTTATTAATGTATGCATATATATTAGGTAGATCACGTATATATTCATTCATATATTTGTTCTACTATGTACATATGGACATTTGTATACATACATAAATACATTTAGTATATTGTCGCACCGTATGAGAAATGAAAGTAAAACAGTTCGCTTGTTTTTAGTTAGGCGATCAGTCACGCTAGTTGCACTAGTTGTACTAACTTCTTTCACACATAAAACTGTTTGTCCTGACTAGCTGTATGTGTTTAAATTTATTTAACATCTATGATACCAAATGTGACTTTCTTTTTAATTTAATCAAATTTAAAAATTAATTCAATCAGCAATAAAATTACAGGACTTTTACAGTTGCCTTTAAAGTTAATATTGCAGTTTTGAATAAATTTCATTAATTTGAAATTAGGTTTAAACTAACCAAGCCAATCGAATAAGTATATTGTTTCATTCTTAAAACCAGTTGTACGGCAATTTTTCAATCCGCTGCTCTGTGGGCAAAAAAAATAATATAGTTAAAAAATTTTTTATTAAATGTGTAAGAAATTTCGTTGGCCAAGGATAGCAAAATTATTATATTTTGACTAATAAGTAAGGATGTTTTAGTCGAAAGTGTCCGAATATGTTGTACCCATACTTAGCTCCCAACAAAACATCGTTTCAAGAACACACGTACACAAAAGGAAATACACAAGTCACACCACTTTTTGAAATTATTATTAAATAGTTGTTAAATTACATATTTTATTTATTTACATGAGTATACGGTAGAGCATAATAAAGGTACATTTATTATTGTTTGGCATCGGTATTGGTTAGGTTTGATATAAATTTTTGATAAATTTGTTTATTTTTCAACACAAAAGTTATTTTTTGATAAATATGGGAAGCCAGTTTGCAAGAAGCATAAGTCTTTCCTCTGCAAGGGGCCCAAGTGCAGCCTCTGGGTAAAGTGCGCTGCTTGCATCGCGTGCTTGTGTATTTTGCTGTATTAATTTTTGATAATTTATATTTTTTATAATTTTATTTTTTATTTAATTTTTCGTCCCTATTACAATTATTTAACAGCTTATTATTATTTAGTATTTATTAACTAAAGGATTGAACAGGTGTCAAATATTATAAACCAGTCTTCTATGACACGGCCCTGAGCTTTTTATTCTGTTAGTTAGGTCGTAGCTGTGCACAAGGTTTGGCTAGGTTCATAGTCAGCTGGCCATGTTTCTTCGTGATCCACTCTTGAGTGTGCTGTCCAATATTACTCTTATATATTTTATTGTTCTCTTAGAGATGATGCTGCTGTTGTCCACTGTGATGGCGGACGTCTCTACAGACTTCTGTGTATTGACTAGAATCATCTCGGTTTTTGGGGAGTTATCACAAATCCAACGGAAGGGAGCCACAGCTAGATTTTTGCTATTCGATAAGATAGACTATACCATACTAGACTACATTTAGCGTGCTCGCTTTTGTAGTTAGCTCGCCTGCACCAGAAGCCGAAATTAATTCGGTCAACGCTGAGACATCTCATTCGTCCTTCTTATAAGTGTACGGTAAGTGTTCATCTTTAAATGCTAAAAGGATGAGATCCTCCACACAATAGCTTAGGGGTATTTCCTAGTATACTTTGCACTTCAATAAAGGCACTTTAAGTAAATTACTTTTTTATTTGTAGAAGTTTGAAATTGTTCACGACATTATCTATCTTACTTTTTTTATGTAAAAACAATTATATGAAAGTGCAGAAACTATTGCTTTTATTTAATTCTTATGACAAATAAAATTAAATTTACCTTTGTGAACAGTAAGAATGAAAACTACAAGAAAATCAAATCATTTCAATTTAAATCGTGTAGTTTTTTATAGTGTTTCCGACACAACCTGAAGCTCTTTAGGACTAAAGTACGTCTGACCTAAAGCTTTGTAGATATGCACAAGAATGCGAGAACGTAAGGGAAGTTGAACTTATTAATGGCAGGATGGCGTTTGTGATTTGCATGTTAGGATTGGGACTTTCATGTAACAGTCATTACTCGAATATGTTTAAGTTACCTTCTATCTAAAATGGATGTTATTTTTGAACTGAACATAAAGGCGAGTGTGGTGATGTTTAGCAGTTGTCCTAGGTGTCAAATATAGCAACCCGCCTGACTGGCTTCGCTGTCAAGGAACTTGGTGTAGTATACTATGCGAAGCAGTTTTTTACTAGTGTGCGGAACTCACGGACACGTTTAATGTGTACAGTAAGCAAAAAATAATCACAAGGACTGTGCTGTACGCCGTTGTATTAATCCGTATTTCGGTCGTCCCTATCTTAACATCTTACCGTCGTCAGCAAATTTTAGGATGGTCTTTGACTTAAAGAGCATCGACACTTTCTGAATATCAAGGAAAACGAAGGAACTGTTCTGCTAATTGTTAAAAGGTTTCTAATTTTATTTTTACCTGATTAACTTGATTTTATGTGCCAAAATGATGCTTAAAGGCAAGAAAATATTTCTCAGCTTGAGCGCATCAGAGGTGTTTTTTGTATTCGCTAAACTTTTATCTTGATTTCTGCATAATTATCTACCCTAATTTGTGAACCTTATACATAAAAGCAATACAAAGTTATTAGCTTTATTATTTTGTACAAGTTTTACCCCAATAGAGAATTTAAAATGTCATGCTGCAAAAAATCTTGCACTTTTAAGCAAGCAGAAGATTCTGCACCACCGCAATTTGTTAATTGCTGGTTGTGTAAGAATGTTATGCATTATTGCATTATTAATGGGCAAAATACTGACGATCTCGTTGCCATAGCCAAGGAGGGCTGTGGTGCGATTCATTGGTCATGCCCGGCTTGCATCGACATTCAAATTAATTTCTCCCGAATGTATAATTCGGCAATTGATGGCAATTTCACATGATTGTGCACGATTTTAAGCATAAAACCCGAAATCAGCAGTTCCCTGTCATCCTTCCGGATAATTCCGTACACGCCTCGAACAGTGCACAAAAAAAATGATAACTTCCGATATTTTCTTAATATATCAGAATGTTAGAGGGCTTCTGTTCAAACTAAAAATACTTTATTTGAGTAGAATTTTTTCAATCAGATAATGTCGCATTCTCCGTAACTTGGTTGAATTTAACAATATCTGATTGTGAAGTGCTTTCAAATTCTAACTCTATATATAGACGAGATCGGCCGACTCGTAGAGGTGGTGGGGCTTTAATTGCCGTTAACACCTCGCTTGAGTCGGAAATTGTTCAACTTACAACTAGCACAAATGCTGAGATTATTTCTGTAAAAGTTACTTTTGTATCTTGCTCGATGTATTTAACTTGTTTATATATCCCTCCCTCTTCTCACATTTATACTTATATGTAGCACCTATCCTGCATTAATGAAGTTTCCACCCATGTCCGTGATAGAGACCTATGCCTTGTATTGGCTGATTTTAACATGCCAAACATTTTATGGTCATCTTTCGCCTCCTCAAATTACCTTATACCTTCAGTCCAGCATGGCATATTAGATGGCATGCTTGACCTTTCGTTGTTTCAAATTAATTCGATTTCTAATCTGTCTAATAAAAATCTTGATCTTATCTTTATCAACTCTAGGACCTCCTCTCTGTCTGGCCCCGATTAAATGTATTATCCTATGTTACTTTTCCAATTTGTATTCACCACCCTCTTATAGTCCCCGCCGTTGTTTTCGTAGAGGACTAAGCTTATCTTTACAACCGATTGGTCAATTTTGTATGACGCGGTTGACATAAATATAGCGGTTAACTTTTTCTATAAAACTTTAAATTCCCTCTTAGATGTGTATATTAAAATATGGCATCCCCTTGACCAATTTTCCTAATCCACCATGGCTCACTAGTAGACTGCTAAACTTAAAAAATATTAAATCAAAATGTTTTAAAAAGTTTGAAAAGTCTGTGTCGAGTTTTGACTTGTCGAAATACCTCTTAGCCAAATCAAACTTCTTCTTCTAAAGAGAAAATCTTAAGGTCAGCCTTCCTCTTTCTTGGGACTGAAAAATCAAGCAATGATTCCGCTTCCTCGGACCTCAATTTTTCTTATCGCTATAATATTGTTTGTTCCCACTTTATCACACTTTTCTCCTCCATCTCTGCTGCGCCAGACAATATTCCAAGTTGTCTTCTCAAGAAGTGTAGTGATTCCATTCTTCGTTCATCGCTAAGGCTTTTTAATATTTCCCTTGAATCACCTTGAATTACCTTATGTTTGATGTCATTAATACTGACTTCAGTAAAGCTTTTGACCCTGTCAACCAAAATATTTTCCTTTCAAAACTTGACCGTATTGGTTTACCTCCCTGTATTTCTTCCTTTTTAAAGGGTAGAACCCAAATAATCTTATTAAGACCCCATACCTCAAAGACATTTCAAGTTTCTGCTGGAGTACCTCAGGGTACCCATCTTGGACCATTGCTTTTTACAATATTTATTAATGACCTTCCCTTAATAATAACTCATTCTCGTTCACTTATGTATGCTGATGATGTAAAATTCATTTTATCATACTCTGATTATTTACATCATTCTTGCCTACAGGATGATTTAAATTCTATGCAACTATGGTGTTCTGCGAATCAGTTGTATTTAAATTGTTTTAAGTGTATGTTTTGAACGTTTAGCCGTACAATGCCCCATGTAGTTAGCTATACCTTAGAAAATTTTCCCTTACAACTCACCAAGCCTGTTAAAGACCTTGGTGTTCTTTTGGACTCTAAGCTAAGTTCCAATAGTCAAATATCCACGATCATAAACGAAGCTAAGGGTGTTCTAGGTATTATAAAACGCAAGTCGTAAAAGATTAACGACCCTTTTACAACTAAACTTTTATACATCTTTTTTGTATGTCCAACCCTGAGTTTGCAATGAACCTTCGTCGCATGCAGACGTGATTTTTATTGTGCTCCGGGAAAATAATTCTAAGACTCAATAGTGTAGTGAGAGATTCTTTCAACATATATTATATATCGCGAAAAGACGCTTAGTGTGATGAAATCACAGAATATAATTAATTAATTGAATAATAAATATCAAAAAACTAATAAGCAAATGAATAAACCAAACCTCGGCTAAGACGATGAGTCAGAAAGACATGCTTAGCCAGCAGAAACGTGACCAAGACGAGCGTCGGCTCTCTTTGCAACGAAATAACGCGTACTTCTCTTATGTCGCCGCGCTAACTGATAATATCAATAATGCAAATTCAGATCGGCTGCGGTCAATCACCCCCAACCCGACGAACGAACTCTTGCACATAGCGAGTCCACATCTCAAAAAGTTTAAAGCGCAGAGAGCACTACTCTGCAGGTATGAACTGGCCAAATAGACCTGCGCTTAGCTACGGTAAATAGCACAGCAATCTCTTCGACTACCGCAACAGTAACTACAACAACAACTGCAACAGTGTCGACTGTTCGCTCTATTCTGTCGACTGCAAAATACGTCATCTATGAGTCACCGAACAAAACAAACCAAACTAAGAAAAGCTCCAGTGCTCTCGTAAACAAAATAATAGAGGTTATTGGTACGGACAATTTCCACATAATTCCACTCGTCAAAGGCAGCAAACATGAAACCAAAATTCAAACGAAGTCTGAAAATAATTTTAGAGTACTATCGAAGCACTTAAACGACGCTAAAAAGAACTTATACACGTACCAACTAAAAAGCAACTACAAGTCGTACTAAAGGGCATTCTAAGTAACTAAGGCGCTACAAGAAAAAGGATTTAGCGCTAAGACAGTCTTTAACATCTTAAACAAGGATAGGAAGGGTGCAGTTCCAACTGCACCGTAGAATAACAGTAGAAGAGCCACATAAACGGAAAGGCCCAGTTCAATGTATGAATTGCCAAGAATATGGGCATACAAGATCGTACTGTACACTGCGAGCCGTGTGTGTAGTTTGTGGAGAGCTTCATAACTCCGCCCACTGCACAGCAAGCATAGACGACGATCGAGTCTACCTCGATGGAAGACTCACATGGCGCAGGCACATTGAAGCTAAGAGAACACATTTAAAACTAAAAGCCAATAGCCTTCATTGGCTTATTAACACTGGCTCGTCCCTTAGTCTAGACAACTAGGTCTTGCTCTAAAATTCTGTGCAAAAACCTATATGAATAACCTTCCAGTCAGAGATGTAATAGCAGAACATAAAGAAAATTACTATGGCAAGCTCTCTTCGCAACCCAATCATCTAGCGAGAAATTTAACAAGGACCTACCAACTCAGCGATAGACTCTAGCCTTACGTGGATTAAACTGGGATATGAATCTTAGTTTACCATCGTACTCCAGTAGGCTTTTACTTCTGAAGCTCCCGTCGCTAACAACCCGCAGAACTATACTTGGTGTGTTTTTTCCACATCTATGGCGACATAGATTAACCATTTCTTCTAGGTCATCTAAACTTCTTCGTACCCTTTCGACCTACTAGATTAAATTACTTTCCTCTCCTTTTGCCGCTGTCTGAATGCTGTAGTGTTATTTAGTATAATCAATACTGTTCATATCGGTTGACAGATGGTGTCATATTACTCTGAAATGACTAATCGTAGTTGTCCAAATATCTTGAACATATCTATTTGGCATATACATAAGGAAAGGGAACTTTCTAACGACCCTGAGTATATCGGCAGATCTGTAGTTTCCAACTCCGGAGATTGTAAGAGCTTTCCGTCATTAAGTGCATTTTACGTCTCTTCTTGTGTTTGCAAGATAGTGTTGGTTGGCAGAGGACTGCTTTTGTTGGGATAGGTCTATATGATTATCTCTGATCTGGTGTTGGTGTTTGGAGCTTTGAGAAAAAGGCTTTTAAAAAGCGTGTGGCTAGCATACAATTTGGTGGTATGCTAAGTTTTAAGATAGCGTTCTGTGCTACTTGTTGACGGTAGATTTATAGGAGTTCTTCTTTACGCTTACTAGCTTTGGCATGTTTCGATGGTGTTACCCCATATATGGTAGATCCCGGTTTCTCCAAAGATCCATTTAAGGAAGTCAAAGTAGATAATGCAGAGCAGATAATATATGCCAATTTTTGCCCTTGACAAAAGAAACATCGTCAAAAGCCAATCCAAGCTTTTAAATTATGTGGCACTTATTAAAGGTATTCAAGGAATCCGCTGGTATTAATACATCCAAATCTGTAGGGTTTTTTGAAATTAAAAGCAAAAGTGATAAGATAACTACTGCAGCGATGTGGCATTCAAGTGTCCTTAGTTTGTCGAAAGCAAGTAGCGAGGTTTTCTGTCTCCCAAGGTAACCGAACCGTTGTGGAATAAAATGCCAATCAATTTTAATCAAGCAGAAATCAAGAAGAGACTTCTGATAAGTATTGCTGGAGAGTAATTGCATCAATTTCGGAATATCGAATTCTTAATGCGAAGAAACTCAACCTTTAAGAGATCTTTAACCAGTGCAAGATAAAAACCTTTTGTTGTGAACCATTAAAAATTAAATTTATAAAAAGGATTTAAAAGCATGACATCCATCAAGTCGGTGCTTCGGTAATTCTGCCATAAATAACATCATTTTTTCAGTTTTGGTCCGACCGCACTTGATGCATCTGCTCGTAGCGTTATAAGCTATTTTTCGTCCAATATGACTAAACTACGCTCGAATATAAGAATAATAAGTAATTGAGGTTCAGTATGAAAAGTTATAATATTAGCAAGAGAGATTAACAAGAGACGACCAGAAGATTGGGCATGAAAGTGAATCAATTGAACTAGATGAGTGAATAATTTCCTTTGTAATATATACGGCCTGCAATACATTTCGATTAAGCTCAACACCTTGTTTATTTTCAATAGAACTTGTCAGCTCTTAAATGGCCGAAACTCTAATTGATACAAAGAACACAATGTCTTAAAGACTTCTCTACCATATCCAGAATATTTTCAAGAACATTAGAAATATTCGATCAGCACATCTACATCTTTAACTGCACTTTATCGAACATTCTATTAATATTATCATTTACAAAGGGATTATGAGAAAACATCTTTAGCACAATTCTTTAATTTCCTTAGGGTGGAGAAGAATGCTAATCATTTAGCATTGTAAAACTGCAAGTCACCGTTGATTGAGAATTCATTCATTCATTAAATGTTAATGAGATTATGCAGAAAGTAAGCCTCTTTTCCTTAAAGCCGAATTAATGGAGATATATCTTTAATATTCTAATTTTAGGAGATGGTGTGATTCCCAAATCTCTTGAGAGAACAGATGTGGACATTGATTTACTCCATCTGGTTTCTTCTAAGGCAATGGAAAATTATTTTAAATCGTTGATGGCTCTACCTATAAGTTTATTTTTAATGATTTACATCGTTTTATAAACCGCAAAATTGCTGAAATTGTTAAATGAAATCTCTCTATTTGTCAATTGAACATAATTTTGTAATGCAGTGCACTAAAAATTTAAATTTTAAGTTAGGAAATGCAAACATGAAAAATCTTGTGATGGAAATTTTAAATGCTTTATTGATTTTAATTTGGAACCGCCAACTTTTAGCTAGTTCAGATTAAAACAAATGGACATTAATCATTTTTGAAATAAATATCTATAGTTTACTTATTAATTTTTATGTTATCGGTTGTTTGCCATATTCGAAGGGCATTCGATTCATAAATAATCTGTCTAGATTTATCCTGAATTTATTAAAACTAAATAGTTTTTTTTTTTATACTTTTCTGTTATTTATTGAATCTTCTCTTAATAATGAGACTAACAATAAGTTTACTAATATTATAACTAATCATTTACTAACAGTTCAATTGGACTGTAATGTGATTGCACGGCCCTAGAGTCTATCGCTGGATTGGTAGGTCATTACGATGAAGATGGTATAGACTGCGCAACCTTTTTAAGTCTCTCGCGAGATGATTGGGGTGCGAAGAAAGCTTGCCCTAGTACTTTTCTTCGTGTTCTGCTATTACATCTCTGACTAGTTGAATAATATCAATATTACTATTGCTAGCATTCCCCCATAACTGGGAGCAATATGTCCATATAGGTTTTAGCACAGAATTGTAGAGCAGGACCTTGTTGTCTAGACTAAGAGACAAGCCAACGTTAATAAGCCAATGGAAGCTATTGGCTTTCAGTTTTAAATGTGTTCTCTTAGCTTTAATGTGCCTGCGCCATGTGAGTCTTCCATCGAGGTAGACTCCCAGATATGTCACTTCGTTTGCTTGCGGGAGTGCGGTGTTGTTTTATGTAAGCGTTGGGCAATGTTGCCTGTTCAGAGTAACGTGCTTGCATTTTTGTTCGTTTACTTTTATTCGCCAATCAGATAGCCATTTTTCTAGGTGGAGCAGATAAAGAGCTAGTTGCGCAGATGCTTGTATTGGGCATTTGTAGCGGCTGAGAATAGCTGTATCGTCAGCAAAGGTAGAAGTTGTAAGTCGTATGCTTGTTGGGATGTCTGCTGTATAGACTACTTATAATGTTGGCTTGGGGAACTCCAGCTTATATAGTATGATCATCGGACAAAGTTGTGTTGGATCTAACTGCAAATTTTCTGTCGTAGAGGTATGACTCTAGAAGCTTATGCGTGTTACTAGGTAGAATTGTTTTGTTTTTATACATTAGACCTTCTAACCCAACTTTGTCGAATGCTTGCGAGACGTCCAAAAATATAACAGTTCAGTATTTCCGATTTTCGAAAGCGCTTTGTATTTCTGCTGATATATATTGACCTGCTCAATAGTTCCGTGTTTTTCATGAAAGCCAAATTGATGCGATGGAATTTTATTGAAGACTCTTAGAAATGGATTTATCCGAGTCACTGTGCATTTTCCAAAAAGTTTTGGTAGACATGACAATAGACTTATAGGTCTATACGACGAGGGCAGTGTGTGATCTTTTCCTGGCTTCGGTATTATTATGATGACTGACTTTTCCATCTCTCTGGAAAGTATTCTAGTTTTGTGATGGCATTGAAAAGAAGAGTGATAGTACATACGGCACAATATGGAAGCTCAATAATCATTTTAGTGGTAATTAGGTGGCAGCCCTGTGACTTTTTAGGGTTCGGTTGCTTTTAATAACATGATTGGTTCATGCTGTTTGCTCGAAGGCATTGGTTAAAGCTGGTAGTATAAACGAATTTGTGGCAGGATTTGGTTCGAAAACATTTTTAAGGTGAGCGGCAAATGTGCTGGCTCTATCTCCATAGCTGCGGGCCCAGCCGCCTGAGGCGCTCCGTATAGGCGTCACGGTTTCTGTTGGCGAGCTTTGACTTGGGTGAGCTCTCCAGAGAGAGTGTTTTGTAGAAGATGTCGATAATTTCTCAATGTCGCGGCGTTCGGCATATGCTTCTTCTTTGTTTAGGGATTTGGTTAGCTTATGTGTGGCCTCTTTTAACTTTTGCCGTGCATATGGCGAGCTGTGGTATTGCCATTCTCGACGTATGCGTCACTTTTCAGGGACGAGCTGCTCGATTTGAAGATTTGCATTCTTTTGGTTGTAATGTGCTTGTGTATTTTGAGGTGTTGAAAGTCGAGCGGCGGTGACTAAGACATACTCAAGTGCGTTAATAAACTTGTCAATGTTATCTTGGGCATTGAGAAGAGGTTTTAGCTCAATGTGTGAACTTATATATTTTTTGTATCTAATCCAATTAGTTTTCTGTGAAGTTAATCTAATCGGTTAATCAACGTTTTCTGGCTGTCAGAGTAGGTTAATTAGAATAGGCGAGTGATCAGATGAGAGATCTGAAAGACATTCAGCGCTTACAAGATTTCGGGGAATATTTTTAGTAATTGCAAAAGTCAATTAGATGGGGTACTTTCTTCGGGTCTGTTGGCCAGTGTGTTGGTCTACCTGGAGAGACATGATCGAGCTTGTTGTTGGCTTTTATAATTGCATGAGACGAGATCCCCAGTGATTGTGGTTGGCATTGAAGTCTCCTGGTGCTATGAAGTGTTCTCCTAGTGAGTTGCAGAACTGCATGAACTCGCCTTCAGTTATGGAGAAGCGAGGAGGACAGTATACGACGGCTAGAGTAAGTTGGTTACCACGATCCAAATTTATGTTTATAGATGTGGCCTGTAAATAGTTTTCAGCAAACTCATAATGGCAATGGTGCTTGATACAGTTTCTAATGAGAATACCAGTCCACCATGCGCTTTACCATCGGGATGATTAGTTCCGTAGAATGAGTAGCCTCGTATTTTAAAATTATATTTGTTTGAAAGGTGAGTTTCTGAGAGTAGCATTAGATCGATGTGTTTTTTTAGTAGGAATTGAGCTAACTCAAGTTTATGCTGTGAAACGCCATTAGCCATTAGATTTTGGTTTCGTATCAAATCTTGCATAATTGTGCGCATAAATGACATGAACTCCATAAGGCTTTGCTGCAAGTTACATAACATTGCTTCAAAGTTGCTCTGTTGCTGCTATGGTGGTTGCTGCTGTTGTGCCGTGTTTAGTTCTGGGTGTGTTGCTTGCAAATACTGTGTATTTGGGGCAGGGGGCACCAGTCCAAGTTTTTAATGCAATTGCGAATGTGACGTTTTTGGTTAAGTTTCTGGGGCCGAACGAGGATCTGGCTGCAGTTGAAAAGAAGACGTCTGGGTTTGATTTGGATGCTATAATCGGACAGTTTTGAGAGTGTGTAGCGGTAGCTAGCTGTTGGATTCGCCTTTTCATCTCCTTATATACTGGGCAGCCTTTGTAGTTTGCCGTCTGATTACCACCGCAGTTGCCACACTTTTTTGTGTTTGGGTCGTGTTTGCTTGCTGTGCAGTGGGCGGAGTTATAAAGCTCTCCGCAAACTACTCACACAGCTCGCAGTGTACAGTACGATCTTGTATGGCCATATTCTTGACAATTCATACATTGAACTGGGCCTTTGCGTTTAAGTGGCTCTTCTACTGTTATTC
>SCDZ01001270.1:0-11230 GCA_004143845.1 Drosophila lacertosa | reverse complement strand
CTCTAAAATTAACGCCTTGAGCTCCGTTTTATTTGTTGGCCGTCGCTTAGCAGTCCGTTTTTTTAGATCGGCCCACAAATTCTCGATGGGATTTAGATCTGGACTCTGAGCAGGGGTATCAAACACCGTTTTACAGTTATAAAGTAGCCAGCACCTTACTGTGTGGGCCTTGTGCTTGGGGTCATTATCCTGGTAAAACTAGAAATTTGGTTTACCATCCCTAAAATACTCAAATTTGTGGTAGCTTAGTAGGTTAAAGTGCCTGTCTAGTAAGCAGCAAGCAGGAGATCGTGAGTTCGAATCCCCCCGAGTCCAGTGAAGTGTCGTCGGGATTTGCGACCGACCGACCGACCAGACTCTGCTGTGCTTATGTTAGACGATGGACTTTTAGAGATTGTTATTATTTGAACAGAAATAGTATATCTCCGACACATACATATGACCCCAAAATTGAACTTAGTATATTAACTGATTTTAGAAGTTTTAAAATGTTAAACGTCTAACAAGTGTGTGTATCCAGTTCATTTAACGGTTCTTACAGTATATCATGCTACTGTAATGCTAGGAGTGATTTTCTACCCATTAAACTATAGATATATTCTTGATTAGTATTAGAAATGTCAACAGAGTCTATATATTAATGTCTCCGTCTAAGAAAAGATTTTTTTATAGATAGATACAAGCTGTTCAAACAATTGGTTTTAAATGAGCAAGTTTTTAGATAGATAGTTTTCAAGCTAAACTTGCCACCTTTTAGCGTCCTTATGCATTTAACATATTAGAGAGACGCACATAACATATTTTTAGTCGACGTAAATTTGGCAGCGAGAGAGAAAAAGGTTTGTTTTATGGCTTGGTCCTTCAAATAGGCCAAAGATCACAATCTAGTTAATGTATAGTTGTATGCTGTTACCATAACTGCTATTTATCAGCTGATTTTTGGGCGACATACATATTAACAAAGCTAAGAGCCAATAATGGCCACAGCTAATGGCGTTTCAGCTGTTGAAATCAGGCCGAGCTGTTGACATTCTTAAGTCACTAAAATTGTAGCAATGTATACGAGCTCAACAATCGGCGGTTAAAACAGTTGGCCAATTGAAAACTGTATCTCCTGGGCGCCAATGTGGCCCAATGTGTCGGACAAAAACGTTAATTTAGGGCAGTATACCAATGTAGCTCTGTCTGCTGCCTCCTAGCAGTTTCGCATACCGAAGAAATAGCTGACTGGGTGCAAATGCTGAATGTCTAATTTAGGAAGTCGTCTACTAACAACTTATTCTAAAAATAAAACCAAATGTTTGTCTTAAACAAGGCGTATTTCGACAAGCCAACACATAAACAAGACATTTAAAATTTTTTTAAACACTAAAATTGTATATGTAATATGTTTGATATTCTAGAAGTAAGCCGGGGAGTTTTGGGAATAGCAGACAGTATTAAACGATTGTTTCAAATATAACATGTTTTAAAAATTTAATCTCACTATCTTAATTAACCGTGTCATCTAAATAGGCGTTGGAGAATGTAAACCAAAAGATTTGCAAGGGAATAGTTCAAATTGCACATAAGGATGATAGGTTTGCTCAGGGACCTATGAAGGGGCTAAGCTTAGTCTTCTATTTAAATTGACAATTTTATTAAACTGAATCATTAAAAAACCAGCGAAGATGATTAATGATTAAAATAAAATATAAAAACAATGAAATATTTTAACATAACAAAAAATTATCAGGCACCTGAGTAAAAACATTCTAAATACAATTTCAGAACAAGGACGAATATAGCAGCGAATGATTTTTATATTGGGCATTATTGGGGAGCAGGATCAGTAGGCTAAATATAATATAATGTGGCGTTAACTTCTATTATTAGCCCGCAATTTCGCCAAGTCTGTCAATTATATTAATAAACTGTAAAATTAATGAAAAAACACTAGTCAGTTATTATAATTGGTCTTAAATTCTATTAATTTGCTCATGTTAGATAAAATAAAAATTTGTTTATATATTGAATAGAGTTAGTGTAGTCATTAAAATTTGAGCAAAATAAAAGAAATTAAATGAAAGCACATGTCGCCCCAAATTTCAAAGAATAAAGCCGCTTATCGAAATAAAGATCTATGCCGTCAACTGATGTATAGTATTTGCTTAAAGGCAGTCCAGCCAGTTAACATGTCTAGAATGTGTACCACTGACTGACTAACGATGTGCAATTGTTATTATCCAATAACATTTCTATTACAATATTCCAACTCAATATGCGCCAAGCTGTGTAGTACGAATCTAAACTTCATTGACCTCTTACATTTTCGAGTAACGAAATTTAAGATTTACTAAAATGGAGATATGGCAATCGTTAAAATAGGGAAAATAAAAGAAATCAAGTTACCATCTCCAACCCTATCAAATATATATATTATTTGTGTGAATGCATTTGAATATCACCTTCCTAGAAAATTATTTTAAGTAAAGAATTGATTAGAGTTTCCTACGCGAAAAACTGGGCACAAGCAAGATATTTACCTTAATTTGGCAAAACCGTTAAAAACGTAAGATTTGATTACTTATGTTAATAAGATGCCATTGAAATACATTTTTGAATGCTTGAATGCTAATCTGTTGCCTACCCACTTACAGTACCAAATCTCATATGTGAATTTCTTAATTTAAATAATACCTTTTATAGGTACAATTCATCGTTATAATTTAACATACAAAGAATTGATGTTAGAAAATAGACAATCAGTTAAAAATAGGAGATTGTTATTTTCGCTAAAATTATAATAATTATATAATTGGATATGCCTTGTTGGTAATGGCTTGAATAGACAATTTTTATTCTAAAACTAAATGTATCAAGAGTGACATTTTCCTTATTCTACTTTTATCGGTATTTTTATTCATTTTTAATTGATGTTTCGTTCTTTTCCCTGATTGACATATGCCGTACCTTACACTATAGAAAAAAGGATAGAAATATATGAGGTAGAAAGAGATGAAAATAAGCAGTGTTCAATAGATAAGAAGAGTACGGAATGCGCACATAAGATTGGCGGAACTATTCGTATACATTATTCAATCTATGCATTTTATCCGGTAATTTATATTCTGTGCATTTAAACCTATATCTTCTATTGTATATTTACTATATAATATTACAAATTCAAATCCTAACCAAGACATATTGTTTATTTTAGTTATGAAACTCGATTTATTTCCGCTGCAGACCGCCGCCCGGGCGAATTATGGAAGTCGTTAACGCTGGTATCTTAGCGGCACTCTTTTTCACCTCATCAATTGCGTACAGCATGCGCTGCGGTTCGGTTAGAAACCATATCCACAAAAGTTTGTTGTACCTCCAAAGTTTTTCTTTGTCCTTAATTCATATAGGCGAAAAGTCAGAATCTAGTTGATATACATGTGTGTTTTGTTGACTTATTAACTTACCATTCGCTCTAAGATTTTCTCCTGGAACTCAGTACGCAAATGGCGGAGTGACTCTTCAAAATTGAGCTGCTGTTGTGCGACTTTAAACTTGGGACACAAATAACGGATATGCTCAAACATGGGTTGCTCTAATGGCGAGTTGTAAACGAAAGGCTGCAATCTTATCTCCAATTGCTTGCTGTAATAAGTGTATGGTATCAGTGATATTGTATGTATAGCCGGAGGTTTTACTCACAGATCGGCTAGCTGATCGTGCGCGTAAGCGTGGGACTTTTCGCTTAACATGCTCTGCAGGGAGTAGGTCATTAGACGGCCAAACTTTTCATACTCATACAAGCAACTTTTTGCCTCAGTGGAACGAACATTCTGTCCCAGATGTGTTGACAGTTGAGCGCGGACTTCGGCCAACAACTGTGCATGAGCACCCTTATAGCTGACATTCAACGAACGCATCGTTTGCACACGCTGCCAACTTGCTTGCGCTTGACTACAAAGACCTATGGAACTGTCTAAGCAGTTACGTTTTTTTTCCAAATCCAATTGTATTGCTATCCAAATAAGTTCAGCATTAGATAGTGAGTCGGAAATAATACTTGTTAGCTGCTGGTCATTTTTACGTCGACGCAGTGCACGCTCCAATTTTTGTTTTGTATTTTCGTATAGAACCAGCTCGATACGTTGCTGTGTGTGCTGCTGTACGTGCATTGCCAGAGCATTAATTAGAGTATCGTGTGTGTTCTTCAAATGGTTTTCGTTTAGAAGCTGTAGATCATGTGTTTCGCGCACCATGTCGGCCAAGCTGATGCAGTGTACAAGATTCAGATCAATGTGATCTATTAGCGCCTGTGTGGCTTGCGCTTGGGCTTTTTCCTTAATACATTCGAGTGTGTAATACCTAATGCTGTGTGATTGTGTTTTCAGTGCGTGTGGTTATCTCTATATGTTTTTGTATAAGTTTGTGTACTTACGAGTTTTGTAAGCTTTCCAGCTTGCTATTGACATGCCGCATGTCCGCCTTCGTATTTTCGAAATCAGCAAATTCGGGTATCTTAAAATTGTCCCTTATATAGAGGGTAAAATATTGCATAAATGAGTCGCATTTGAGAAAATACTGTTCTAGCGGTAGCTGGTGCATAAAGAGCGGTGGCACCTGTTGCAATGTGAAGCCCTTATTAGTTTTTTCACTGAGCTTACAGTTATCGCACTGCACCTCCTCCAATTGGCGCGCCTTAGCTTGACACTCGATTAATAATTCTCTTTCGGCAATGTGTAGCGGCAAAGTCGCATTCTCCACTTCATTTAAGTCACTTATAAGACGAATCTTTGTGTTCCTTTAACAAATGGAAACTGTTTTTGTATCGAGAGCTGTAAATTGTTAATCATTGCTTACTGCATTTCGTCGATTAGTGCGCAAAAATATTTGGTTGCTTCCTCAATTAGTTCTAATTCGGTAGCAAGTGCGTCTACATCTTGATTCGTGTACTTTAGTAGACCGTGGCTCTCAGACTCGATCTGTTGCAGCTTCAATTGCCGATCCGGCCCGTATAACCATTCTCCACGCTGCACCATTTCATCACGCTCCAACAGCTCCTGTTCTGTGAGAATGTTGGCGTCAGAAATACTTTCTGACAAGAAATTAAAAAACTTTTCAAACTGGCCATCGTATATTATCCATTGGTTTGAGCTGTCGACGCCTAGTTTTTTAAGCATCTCGGAATTCTTAAGAAAATTAAATGCATTCAATACATAAAAGGTTATAAATTTTGTATAGCTTACACTCAGCATATCGCCCATATTTAAACAATCAAACAATAACTAAAGTCATCGATTTTCTTATTTGCATCGTCCATACGTTGTTTAATTCACATGCGTCAAAATAGCAACGGTCGTTAAGTGTCGATTATCGGAACTATCGATACAGAATATTGTTTTGCTATTCTCTTTCTGTTATTAAACACCTTTAAACAACACGATTATCAAAAAAAAATTCTCTGTTATATATATGTACTTTATTATAAGCAAAATTTAATTTTTACATATTTTAAAAATTTACTTATTTAGAAGCAATGGCTCTCAATACCTAGTATACACGGTTGAAGCCTACAGTTATAGCTTTTAAACGCTACATATATTATAAAAATCGTTAGTAACGTTTTTCCAGAAATTTAAGCCGATATGCAGAAACCTCGCTGTCAGCCCCATACAGTGTGCTCAAAAAAAGTATCTAGCGTTAATGAGGTGAAAAATTCAATTTGTAAGCCCTTATTTTGCCCAAAATAAACATTTTTTTTTTAATAAAGTACATTAATAAAATAGAGAATGCTTTTCTTGATAATCGTGCATCAAAATATATTTTATTAGGTGTTTAAAAACAAAAATATAAGCAAAACAAAGTTCGGTATCGATAGTTCCGATAATCGACGCCAAACGACCGTTGCTATTATGACGCACGTACATACATAAGTGAGATTTATTTGCTTAGATACTTTTTTTATTTTTTATTTCGCTTAGATAACATATTGTCACAAACTTAAAATGTGACAATTTTCAAAAAAAAGTTTATTAAATAATTTTAAGTGAAATGACAATTTTAACATTACCTTTATATTTTTATTGATTACATATATCTATCCGAAATATAGTTCATAGCCGTCGACAATGGCTGGCACTATCGAAAGTGTAATAAAGCAATCAAACACAAACAACACTTTCGATAGTTCCATCTATAGTTTCGTAAGTGTATTTATGCTGCATGGAAAGGGCATAAGCTGCAGTTATTAAATAAAAAGTTGTCGGATAAAATACAAACCATTTAATAATATTTACTAAATCATACTGGATGTCGAAACATTTGTTACTTCGTGTTTTTTTTAGAAACTGATAAAAATTCGAGAAAATGTGATTTTGTTATTAAACCATTGGTTGATATTTTTTGATACATTAGTTGCTAGTTGTAGTTTTTGTTTTCAAAATTGTTTCGCCAAAGCTGCCAAACTATATCTTATCTTATTATTTACATTCGCCTTTTTGGTTAAGAGCCCAATCTTAAATCTACTGACGGTTTTCCGTCGTTCGCGAAAATGGTGGTCTCTTGCAAAATGTGCAAATGTTTACGCGCTGTGCCGCTCCGGTGCTGTAGTTTCCGAACTTGTGCTCCCACTTTTGCAGCAGACAGGGCTGTTGATCCGTATCTGTGAGCAGGATATTGGAAAGGTAGAAAGTAAAGAAAATGTAAATGTATTTACATGAAATTTACTTACCCGAGAGCAGTGTGCTGTGCAGATGCGTTATATAGCTGCTGGCTAAGCGTATTATTTCAATCTTGGACAATTTGCGGTTCACTGGCTCCGTAGGAATCAGGCCCCGCAGCGCATCATAAGCAGCATTCACGCTAAATTAAGTAGAGACAACTGGCCCTCAGAACAATTGTACTGTACAAATATTGCAATAATTACCTACTTGAAGGTGCGGTAGCGCTCTCGAGCATTAATCTTCTGTCTGGGTGCTGGTGGTCTCCGAGGATTATCAATAAGGGAATCCTCCGAATCGACGCCAGCATTGCTGCCACTGCCATTGCTCTTGACGTTTGTGGAACACGACGGATAAAACGAGGAATATTCAGGAGGATCACTTGCATTGCTGTTGATGTCCATATTCATGTTTATATCCATATCCATATTTATATATATATATATATATATATATATATATGTATTACGTCCGCATGTGTGTGCATACATATGCATACGGAATGATTCTTGAACTGCGAATGAGACGATGGCAGTCAGACAACCGCTTTGGTCAGATCGCATCGCTCTATTTTGCAGCTCAGCTGGCTTAATTGTGTTCTGCGGCTGGTCTGCTGTTTAACGAATTAAGTCATCGCCGTCGTAAGTGACGACAAATTGTGCATGAACAGAGGCACAGGCAGCAATAACTACAACGATAACAACAGAACTAAAATCCCAAAAGTACTTATGCGCACTTGTCAAAACAAACGCAATGCTCCTTTCTCCCTCTTTCCCACACACTCACAACCGATTGTATGATTGACCGTCTCGCATTACCACACAAGACGCGAGCCATTGCTGTTGCCGTTTCCGTAGGAGCTGCCGCAGTGGCAGCCGTCGCACAAGCATTTTAATTGTGAAATTTTAATTGCTCGTACGCCCCTTGCAGTGGTGCGTCGCAGGATTAGCTTCCGCATATTCTTATCTGTTCTGCAATGTGCTTTTTCATTTAATTGTTTTTTTAAATTTTATTTCATCGTGATCCAGTCAACTCATACTAATATGCTTCAATATTGGTACATAAAGCAATTTTACAACCTCTATTTTCTTGTTAGCTAGCTGTGTCTAAAACCGGAAGTGACACTTGACCACCGCTAACTACATCTCAGGCGTCTAGAGCACATGCCGCGCTTGGGCAAACTAAAATAAACAATAAACATCCTTAGGACTGTATATATTTAGATAGCATAGTTTGGCACCTTGATTCTCTACATAACAGCGTTTTCATGTTTTTAATCCGTTAAAAAAAGGAATCGTTGGTCGACAAGCTTACATATTTTACATTTGACGTAATTAAGAATTAATATAATTATACATTTTACCTTTTTTCCCCATTTACAATGGTTGCAGGGTACCAAAGCGCACTTCAATATGGATTCAAATGTAGATTAGATACTTCTTTTGCAGCTTGGTTGTATTTTTATGAAACATATTGTAAAAACATCATATCTGCCTCCATCGTCTGTATCAACTAAAGTTAAAAAATGAAACTTTCTATTTCCCTCAATTAAAAACACAATAAATTTTACGCGATTTTAATTAAAAAGTTTTAATTTATACACATGTAAAAGGTTACTTAAAGTGAAATAAACCATAAAAACACATTCGCTTACGTGTAGAGTTAAAGGTAACCGTTTAAAACATTTTGTTTAAAAAAATTGGTTTTTCTTACAAACGTTTAGAAATAGACAACCCGAATAAAGTTGTTATTGAAAATTCTGTATTGAGTAGAGTACTTGAATTCGTATGTGTTTTTGTAAAAATCATAATTGATAATTTGATCAACAACAGGATTTGTTGTAAGGCATACAAAAGATATGTGACATAACTTTTGTGTATTTGTTTACTTTAACTATATAAAATTAGCTTTTTAAAAATAATAGTAAATAAAACACCACAGTCATGATTTTTTTTTATATAAACAAAAAATATTTAAGGACATTTATGGAACAATAGGGAAAATTGCAATCGCATAAAGTTTAAATTGGGCACTTGCAAAATATTTACAAAAGTGAAAGGAGAGTAATAGCACAAGGAAGAGCGCAAGAGTGGTTTGCATTATTTTTTTGCTTGGTTTATTATTTTTTTAAATCGTATTTATACAATTTTGCTTTTGTTGGATTTTTATTCGTATTAAAAAAAAATAAATAAAAAGTTGTTTTTCTCGCTTTTTTGTATTGTGAACTTTGATAACGTTTTGTTATTCTACCTTTTCTAGTTTGAATTTTGAGTAATATAAAATATGTATTTGCTAAAAAGTATTTTGTGTTTTCCATTGTCAAATATAATTCACAACAAAATTAAATTGTGTAATGGTGTGGAAGAGAAGATGTGCGTGTGTATATGTGTGCGTCTAGTTTGTTGCGTTCACGCTTTACAGTTGGGTTGACTTGACTAAAAAGGGGCCATGAGAACATGGCCAGGGGTGCTTAAATCAGCGCTGTTATCAACTTGGCCTTGAAGTTCACAAACTTCTCGCTGGTGGCGGCAACGCGCTAATATCAAGAGAATATTGTATTAGTGCACTGTTTAAGTCTACTTTTAATGTGCTCTTACCAATATTAAGTCTTGTACTAGGTTGGCCAGTCCTCGATTGGCCAAAACCACGAGACGCGTCACTGGGCCGGGAATACCCTCGGTGTAACCATCTGCGGTACGCGTGCTGTCACTACTAGCATCCCCATCATCTGTGCTACTGCTGCTGGCGCCGCCGCCCACACTATTGGCGGCCTCATCGCCTTGTTGTGTCTGCACACTGCCGGAGAAGAGCTAAACGGATCAGGTTAGTAAGAAAGCAACGTCAGAGAATTAATTTTCCCTCATTCTGTACTTACACGCACTACATCCAGCAAAAAGTTACCAGAACCGCCGCCGCCCAGACTGTTGCCACTAGGCGAGGCGCCCGCACCGCCGCCGCTTGAACCGCCAGCCAGACCAGCTCCGCCGAAGCTTAGGAACCTTTTGAAAAGATTACTTTGTGTGTTCGATTGCATTTCGGAAAGGGTAGAGGAGAGTTGACCAAATGTGCAATTAGTTGGTTATAGTGGGATCAATTTAGCTTTGTTAATTGGTTAATGATATCGTCCAAAAATTAAATATTTTTGGCAATCTTTTTAATGTTTGTATCAAAAATAATCCTTCAATATGCTAAACGACTAAGTAGACAACTATCTTGTGGCTAAAAGAAATACTTAACTGAATTAACTACCCTACACTTTGGTGGTTTTAGGCTTGTACATTTTAAGAGAGTTGAAATAACCTTAGTTTGGAGGAAAAAGTTTTAAAAAGTATTTCTATCATTAAACTAAAATACTGTTTCGGATACAAATTTTTTTAAATGTGGAACACCTAATCAAGTTTTTTACTCTCAATTTCAAAAACTTAAATCACATTTGTCAGGTGCAAAATGCTTGCCTGAACTGTCTCAATATATATGATAGATTTAAGCAAAATTGTGGATAAAAACTAAATAATAAGATGGCTCTAGTCAAAAGTAAACGACTAGAAAATACCCTGAATTTCACAATCGTTACAAACATTTGCGGACAATATTTGGTTGCTTAAGGCTTATTATCAATAATAAAAAAATGGGACAGGTTATCGTCAATTTAAAATAAACTTGATCATACATAACAAAGAAAACTTAAAGTCTGAAGCTCTTGTAGTCTGTGAGATCGACACATTCAAAAATACAGGTGGACAGACGGAAATGTCTAGATCGGCTTGTAGTATGACTTTGTATGACTTTGTCGATAATAATGTTATGTATGTATAGATTGGCCATTATGTGATTTGTAGGTGGCACATGTAGCAACAACTGTTTATTGCTGGGATTGCAAGCTTACCTTTTATTACGATCATCTAGATCGACAGTATCTTCCGCGGAGTCCAGTGTCAACTCATCAATGGCCGGCGACTTGGATTCCGATAGCTGCAAATCGTTGGTGCTCAGCGCCTTGACATCGTTTGCTGCACTGCTGCTGCTGCTACCGGTATTTACCGTGGACAGTTCATTGTTAAAGCTCAGCTGAATGGGCTGGTTTGACTTGAGAGGAATTGGTGCCTGGGCTACGGGCGAGCTTACTGATTGTGCAGCAACAGCGGCGGCTGCCTCTGCTTCTTTTACCTGCCGCGCTACTCTAATGGTTTCTTCAAGTTGCTTGTTAATAGCCGACAGATCGATTTTCGTATCGGTGGCACCGTTCTGTGGTCGGAATAGGGATGCCCGCAAGATTTGTCGCCGGATTATTGCAACGGATTTTATTTTGTGTGGGTATTTGTTGCATTGTCCAAATTTAGAATTTTGGAGTTGAATTTGTGCATTTTGTGTGTGTAAAACATTTGGCGTTCGGTTTGTGGGTTTTGGTGGATTTGGTGGTTTGGTTTGTAACGCAAAGGGTTAAGCCCAATTTGGATTGCAGGGACAGTGGTTAATTTATGCAGGTTTGATTGTATGTATATATAGAAATAATATATATATATATATATATA
>SCDZ01001269.1:30641-43863 GCA_004143845.1 Drosophila lacertosa | reverse complement strand
TTTTGTTTTTTCTATTTTCAATTGCAGGTTTACAAAAGCGCCTTTCAATTTCAATTTCGCGAACCGGACACCACGGATACCCAACAAATGGAGAGTAATGATGCCCAGAGGGAGGGCGGCGGCGGTGGCGGCGGTGGCGGTGGCGGTGCTGGGGATGCTGGCGAAAACGTTTCCAACGAGGCTAAGGAATCGGGGCCGGGTCTATTGGAGCTATCCAAACCATCGGAATTTCGTTTGAAAGCGCTTAAACAACAAAAGTATTTAACTTTTAACAAAGGCAACGCGTTCCCCTTCTTCCCAAGGGGTCTGCTTTTTTCGGGGGGAAGGGGGCTTGGGGCACGGGCAATAGGGGGCCGTAGCGCCCGCGCTTTATTGGTTTTATGCTGACTGAAGTGCTTGCTCCGACTGGCTTTTTATTTTTGTTGTTTGGCTTGCTTGTTTTTTTTTTTGTTTCGTGCACATTTTCGTTTACCCTTTGTTTTGCATTTATCACTGGTTGCCATCGACGCGGCTACAGTTTCTTTTCTCTTGTCTGCTTTTTCTGTTATTTTTTTATAAAATTCTTTTTTTTTTTTTTTTTGTTTTTGGTGGATCCTGCATAACCCTTTTCGCACATAAATTACAGCGCATCCGATAAAAATTTTTATTTTTAATCGGATTTCATGCTGCCATCACCGGCGCCAGCGCCAGCGCCAGCGTCGACATCGACTTCGTTGTTGTCTTGTCGCCCCGCAGCCATTGGTTTGGGAGTCAACATTTATGGCACATCCTGGCGGAACCTCACTCACCGTGCATGGAGCCGCCCCTTCTCGAGCTGCCACTTGACCAGTGAGCACAGTCCTGCTCGTCCTTTTTAGGCATACACTCGTGCTTACAAAAAACCAAAAAAAAAAATTGCCTTCGTCGCATGGCAGCCAGCGCAATCGGAGCGGGGTCCTTTTGGGCTTCAGTTCGTTCTCTTTGTTGTCCTTTGTTGGTATTTGCTGCTCATTTCGCTTATCAGCGGCTTTTCATTACGCTTTGTGTTAATTTTACACGTCCAGCGCCTTTAATTGTGTTCATTTGTTTATTCATTTTCTTTGACACGGCAGAAAGCAAAAGGCTCTGGAAGCACAGGCCAAGAAGCTGGCGCAGGCCAAAGCGGCAACGGCCAAGCCCCATGTCGAAGGGGAAGAAGAGGAGGACGCTGATGCGAAACATGTTACCGTGGACATACCATCATCATCTGAGGGCGAGGGTAAGCTGCCTACAAGTATTTTGATATCAATCGAAGACTCTTTGGTATCGACTTACAGTGGAGCAGAAACCTGAAAAGCTGACAATTGCTGAGCGCTGGGAAAAGCTGCTGAACGAGACCAAGGCAAAGGTCGAAGCGGAGCGTGCTGCCGAAGAGGCGACGCCGCCACGTATTATGCCAATCCAGCGTCGATTGCTGAAGGAGATTGAGGAGTTCGATAGTGAAATCGTTTGGACCATCAATCACATTGTGTGGGCCTTCAATCTACCCTCGTCCTATGTGCTGCCTGGCCAGGAGGAGACCGAGTTCGAGGAAGCGATCATACGCGTGCCCGTGGATACCAAAAAATTGGAGCTGATTCCGACTTATACACAAACGCAGCTTGAGGATGTCGTCGATGGTTGGATGAAGTATTTGAATAAAACAATGAAGTCCTTGAAGGATACGAAGCTTGACGAGTTCACGCCCATGGCCGAGTACCGCTATTGGCATAAGATGGAGATCGATCTGTACGGTACTCTGGAACAACTTAAAACTGAGTTTGTGATGGCCGTGCTTAATCGCCTTACCAACGATGGCTCCTCGGTGATTGCCAAGTGGGAGGAAGTGCTCGCCAGCACCGAGGCACGCTTTAAATTGGCCAAAGAGAACGCCGACTACTTGGGCACCGTTACAGACTACCTGGAGGTGTGTAGAACAACAACAATAATCTATCCATCTGGTTCCATTTGTTTCGAGCTCGTTTCAGAAAATTCAAAACTACGAAAGCTTCAAAATGGCCGTCATGCAGATACCAAATGTTATGGTTGGACTGCGTCATATCTGGACCATGTCTAGCTACTATTGTCGCGATCCCGAGATGCAAGTGCTGCTCTGTGAGATTTCCAATGTGTTCGTGCAGAAGGTGAAGAAAATTATAAACTTCGACAATATTTTCCGGTGAGTAGAGCGATAAATTGTAAATTGTTCTCCCAGTCCACATCTATACTCTAGCTACTCGGCGTCCTACACTTATGAGACTGCCAATAACTGTGCAAACCTGTTGCGCTGCTGGAAACAGGCCTACAAGGTGAGCCGCCAGCACATTGAGGAGTCCGGTGCCGGTTCCCGTTGGGAATTCGACCGTGTGCCGCTCTTCAACGAGGTGAATCACATTTATCGCGTGGCCGTCGATATTGCGTATGTTGGACGCGTATTCATCCAGTATGAGAATCTGTTTGGACGCAATCTGAAAGCACTGATCACCGATCCCGCCATCGTGGACAATCTGATGCGTAAAATCTATCGCTTGCTGGACGATCTGATTCGCAGCGTGGACTATGACATGTTCTTGCCCAGCAATTGGGAGAACTGGGAGTACTCGCTGGAGCAGTTCAATAGACGTCTGCAGATGCTTGAAATCGACGCACAGGCTGTCATTGATCATAGCATTAATTCACTGCTATCAGCGCAGAAGGGCATTAAATTGCTGACCAATGCAAACACCATCGATACTCGAAAGGTTCTGCAGGAGTTTATCTCAACCAAACATGAAAACCTCTTGCGATTCTTCGTGAGCGAAATTAACAATGTGGAGACGACTTGAAAATAATTGTTTTTCTATTTTTTACAGCGCAATAAGAAAACTCCGCCTATGCCAAAGCTGCAGCCGGCTAAAATAAGCGCCGTGTGTTGGGCGCGTTTGCTTGGCCGAAGGCTAAAGAACTCTGTCTTGGCTTTCAAGACCGTTGAGGACGATCCGGCCATGAAGAATAGCTTTCTGAAGCGCAGCGCGTTCAAACAATACTTCGAGCTGATGACCATAATTTATCAGTTCGAAAAGTTTCTCTTCGAGAAATACATGCAAAACGCGACGTTTATAGTCAATCACACCAATCGCTCCAACATTCTGAACATACAAATATGCAAGGAAGAAACCAGTAGGTAGTAACTAGCCCGACCATTGCAAATCCTGCTGACCAAGTTGCTTTTTCCCCACTAGTCACTTACTTGTCGGAGGCCTCGCAAGCAGTCAAATCCAAGAGCCGCGGCAATTCTCTGAGTGCAATGCGCAGCTCTCATCATGCCGGAAGCGTCAGCATGGTGGATGTCGCCTCCGAAGGGAGTCTGCTTGGACAGATGTCGCTGAGCTTTGTTGACGATAATGCTGAGGATGCAGCGCAGGTTGATACCGCTCAAACGGGTACCATGTGTAAAATCAATCGGTTCACGGTACTCACGGCAATGATCATGTGGATGGTGGGCAAGACACGTCATGCGAATATGCAATTGCGCAAGGCAAACGACTTTTTGGCTGCCATTAAGGAGCGCAAGGCAAAGGATATCACGGCACGCGATAGAGAGTGTATACCGATATGTGAATGTGAGTGAAACAAGCCTGATTATTTGCTGCGTTTAATAATTTCTGAAATTCTTTCTCGTTCCACTCAAGTGCTCGTTCGCGCGGAATCTCAGCATTATTTGCCAATTTGGCGGGAGCTAGTTGGGGAAAAGGTGCTGATCGAGTACGATATGAACTTTGTGGTCAACATGAATCGTGAGGTGTTCGACACGATGTTTGAGGGTCAGCTATTCGAGCAGCTGGGCTTTACACTGCCTTCGGTGTTGCGAACAGCGATTATGCGCAAGGATATTTTCTTCAAAGACTTCGAAAAACTGTCGGAGGTTATTGATCAATACAATTCGATTATAGGCAATCTGTCAATGTCCGAGGTGGTATTTTTGCGAGAGCACATCTACGACACGGAGCTGTTCATTCAAATGGGCGTTGGACGCTACACTTGGATATCGTTCAACATTGGCAAGTTCTGTGACCAGATTAACTCACAGCTGCGCAAGCTGAGGTCGATCGTCTCACAAATCAATTTCATTCGCTTGGATTTGCGCAATCGGATTGATCAAATCTCTAAATATAATCTATTTAACCTTGATAATGACACCGCTGTCGAACGAGACTCCCTTGATCGAGATTCGGACAGCGCTCCGAGTCCCTTCAAAAGCATGGCACGATCTTTCAAGTCGGCTACCGGGGAGACAATCACGATCGTTGAAGCTCAGGATGAACTTGATGTCAAAAGGAAGACCCAAGAACTGGCCTGCGGCACGGGCTGCTACAGCTGCCGCGGCTACTTCGAGCTCCTGGACGCATCGCGTAATCAGAAGGCGGCGCAAATGAAAAAACTTTACGATTCCCTGGGACCAGTGCTGATCAAACTCGAGAGTTTGGTCTTGGGCACATTTACGGGCAGGTCGGAAAAAATGCGCAACTACTACGAGTATTGGGAGGAGGAGACATTCAAGTGCATTGTTGAGTAAGTTGCCGACCATGAACTAACAACTGAGCATCTAAAGACTCATCCGCATACAAATATATTCGACAGCATGACTTTTGATAACCTCAAGTGCTATATAAGTCGCCTGCTATCAAATGAGCCCATGTTTGAGGTGAGTGCTGTGCTGCTTATGTCCGAGATCGTGCTGGAGCCGTCGGCCAATGAGCTGCAAAACATCATTATAATGGCAGCCAAGGACTATGTGACGCGGTAAGTCCTTGATTAAACATCACTACAGCCTTGCTGACCCCGGGCCATCTACAGCTTGAAGATATTTACGCGCTGGATGAGCGGCACTTGCATTAATTGTCCGCTAATTGATGCAGGTGCTACTTGGAAATTTAATTACACTTTTTACGAGGACGTTGTGGGCATCAGGGACATGGTGAATCTTGTCGTTAATGTCCATGAATTGGCCGCAAAAATTGTAGGCGAAGCGAAGGGCTTTGTAACGCAGTGAGTACACATAGACTAAAGATTAAAGTGAGCTCACACCGATTTATGTTCGTTACGCAGATTCCGCAAGTACTTTAATCTGTGGGCCTTCGAGAAGGTTGTGATTTGCCAAAAGTTTGTGGAGCGCCAAGTGACGCTCGTCGAAATCGATGAGAAATTTACATTTTACTCGACCATTGTGGAAACCCTGGATCAAATGCGCAAGTACCATGACGTCAGATGTGTGCGCATAAATTTGACACCATTGCTGGAAAGCATCAAACAACACGCCCGAGACTGGTGCAACACACTGGGCGAGGAGCTGCTGCAGCATGTCATCGAGAACATGCGGACCATGCGAAACGAAATCAAAGTGAGTACCCGCAAAGCTCGTGGCCCACACTCAAACTCAAACACTCTGCCACACACTCATCTCAATGATAGTTGCTGAGCCTGAATCTTAACAAGACCACACGCGAGCTCGAGGACTTTAAGCTGGTCATGCAAACAATCGCCACCGTCCAGTCGACGACGCTGACAAATGAGCAGAAAATACACGAGATGCAGGAGACGTTCACAGTGCTAAGCGAGCACAAAATTACGGTAAGTCTATCAGAGAGCGAGCTTTCTCTAAATAATACCTTAACTTATACGTAAACATAAATAGTTAATAATATAATCCAAAGACAATTTATAAAGTTGCATTTGTCTCTCGATCCGACTATCCGAAGTATATAAAAACACTCTGTATGGACAGTGTTATCCAGTGGCTTATTAAAAAATGCTCTAATGTCGAGTAAGTTGCTGATGTTCGTTGCTCGTTGCGCATATATTTGTGTATTCAAATGAGCAGTTTTTTGAAATCCTTTTAGAAATCCTTTAAAGCCTTCGCGGACAACTGTAGCTACACACTGTTTACATATGCATATTTGTTGGCCAGCGAGTGGAGCGTCATTCGAAAATGGCTTTTCCTATTTGGCCCAACACATACACACAAACACACACACACACAGTCAAATGGTTGTTACATAAACGCAGCAGTCGAACTAGACACAGCCAGCGGGTGGCAACATTCAGTCGCTAACGGTAATCCGCTGGCCGCGTCTGTCCCGGCCGTTGTCCGTCTGTTAGCTGGATTCTGTGTGCCCACCATTTTGGATTCGTTCATTTATTGATGGCATTTCGTTGCGGCTGCTGCGCTTAGCCCCGGCCCAGACAAAACGGAATTAACTTGCATTTTATATAAATTAATGAATGAATGAACAAATGCACATTCACACACACACTCGCACACACTAACACACACAGACACACAGAACGCAATAGCTGCAAAGGCTATATGAAAATTTATGCAACGGCGACCAATTGCGGCGGCGGCCCTGAAAGCTATGCGATTCTTTTTATACCCTGCAAGCTACTTGAAACGGGTATAAAAAGCTGACGCAACAGCCAATAAAAGAAATGTGTGACTTTATTTTCTACGAGTGTGGCGAGTGTATATATCATATGGGATGCATTTCAGTTTGTTTTTTTCTTTTTAAACCAGGCCACTTAACAGCACAGAGCACAGGGTATATATTGATCGAGTACTCTCGATGCGGGCACTCTTTTTTCCGAGTTTCCTGTGTGTTTCAGTTGCGGTTGCGGGAGCGGCACTTGGCTGCTCGTTAGTGGAATTCGGCACTATTCATGATTATTATTTGCACTCAGCAATAATTGAAGGACATTGCTTAATTTGAATGTGGGTGCGTTTTCATGGTCTCCTTTTCTTTCTACTATTATTTCGCAGTTCTCGTACGAGGACATGCTGATGGCCCATCATCTGGAGAAGCGCTGGAAGCGTCTATTTCTATCAGCCCTATATCGTTCGGAGAAGCTGCAACCAATTAAGCAAAAATTCGCAGAGATAACTTCCGGAGAAATCGAAGTTTTCTGTGATGATGTAAGTTGACAAGCCAATGCCACTGGCGGCTCCTTGAGCTGGTGGGGGGTGGGAAAGGGGGTTTCAGTTCGCGCTGGCGCCCCCTCAATTTCCGCATTTCCGCAATTTTGCGTTTTCTGCAATTCTGTTTTGTTTCCCTCTATTATTATTATTTCCCTTCAATGGCATTTTAATTGGATTTTTCCGCGCGCTCAACCATTATTGTCAATTGTTAGCGGCCACGGCGCCGTCAGCGTAAAATGAATTAACTTGAAGTGTTTATTATTTGAATTAAGGCGTGAGTCGAGCGTGGGCCGAGGACGAAGCGAATGTCCTGCACAAAGCGCAACAATCAAATGCCGCGCTTGACGAGTGTACTGCACTAACATTGCGTTGTCCTTTCATTTGCCACAGCTGGACGTATTCATCAAGGACTGGGACGAGAATGGACCCGGCTCCTGTGGCCCCGAACTGGAGCGTGGCGTACGCCTGATGGACCCCTATGGCCAGAAGCTTAACGAACGGGAGCTGAGGCGCCAGGAACTGGCCAACGCTGAGCGTCTGTTTGACATGCCCATGGTGGACTATCATGAATTTGCCCGTGTCCAGACCGAGTATGAGGGCTTGCAGATGGTAGAAAACTAATCCACATTTATCATTATCCAAAAGCTAAATGCATTTGCCTTTTAGCTCTATAAATTGTACAGATCCCAGAAGAATGGTCGTGAGATATGGGGCAAGACCCTATGGGTCGACTTGGATCCCAATTTCCTGACCGAGGGCGTTGAGAGCTATCTGAAGGAATTCCGTAAAATGCCCAAGTCGGTAAGTCGCGCCCCTGAAGCGTTTCAGATAAAAAGTTTACCTAATTGGCAAAGTTTTCGGCTTTCGTTTGGCTTGCAGTTTTTCATAAAATTGCAGAGGCGTTAAAACAATAACAGGCAAACACTTTTGAGCTACAAATTCAGTTAACTTTGATACCCTGTATTGACGTAACATTCACCGGTTATCCATCTTTCGTATATTAAATACTTGGACTCATTTACGGTATAATTTGTCTGCTTGAGTGTTCATAAGGACCTGCCGAAAACTAGTACATTGTGACTTTATAAAGCATGTCCTAAAGTCGAGATCCTTGAACTTGTTGACTTTTTTCTTTGCAACAAGCGGGAAAAGTGAAATTTGGCCTAGCAGCGCTGAAATTTTGCACCTAAACTGATTATGACAAATTGATTTATTTACTTCACTAACAAGTTTCTGAGGAATTTCATTCTGGCCAGGCCAAAAGTTTGTCGCGCCAAAAAGTTTTGTTCATACAAATGAACCAGGCTGCTGGCGAAAATGAGAAAGGGGCTGAGCCGCCCGTAAAGGGGGCAACTGTTGTTAGTGGCAGTGGGATGGTACTCGAATCTCTGAATGGTGATTACATGCATAGATTAGCATGCAAGCTATTTAATTAGTTTATCATTAATATAAATAGCGCAGTGTGCAGAAATTTGAATATAATCAGTTGGCATGCACACACTTTAATGCAGTTTGTATCATGCATAATTTTTGGATGGTCCCAGTCAGAAACTATGGCATAATCAGTGTCCCAAAATGCAAATCAATTTGTTCAATATTGAAAATAATTAAAATGCCAGCGGGCATTCGTCGTCCTCCGACAACTGCCAGACCGGGCTCTGCTCTGCCTCGATTTGTTGACAAGTTTGTGCACCCTGCCGTTGCCGTTGCCGTCGCCTGTGCTGTGGAATTTAATTTATGCCCGCACAGCGTCGCACCAGATACGGCCATGGATTGCATGTGAATGTGTAAACAATCAGAGCGCGAGTCCGCGCGGGGACAGCGCCTGCAACTGTAAACAGACTGCGCTTTTTGACCAACACAACAAGCCCAAACCCCAAAACCCAAAAACCAAAACCAAACCACCACAGCCACAGTTGGTGTGCTGCGCTTCCGTCATAATTCAATGCGGCTGCAAACCGCAGCTGGCAGCAGAGAGCCACCGCACTATTGTTTCAACTGATTTGACGGCGCTAACTAACTGTTTACCCGTCACTCTCCGCTCAACTCTCGCCCGCTTCCCGCATTCCGCATCCGCTGCAGGTGCGCACACTGGCCACAGGCGTCCAGCTGGAGTTACACATGAAGCAGTTCAAGGCCACAGTGCCGCTGATGGTCAGCCTCAAGCACGAGGCGCTGCGGGAACGCCATTGGCATCAGCTGATGGAGAAGACGGGCCAGTACTTCGACATGTCGCCGGCACGCTTCACCCTGGACAACATGTTCGCGATGCAGCTGCACAAGTACCAGGAAATTGCCGAGCAGATCCTCACCAATGCCATCAAGGAGCTGCAGATTGAGCGCGGCGTGCGCGCCGTCGAAGAAACCTGGGCCGCCATGTGCTTCAAGGTGATCAAGTACTACAAGGGCACCGAGGACCGTGGCTGGATACTGGGTCCAGTCGATGAAATAACACAAGTCCTTGAGGACAATGCCATGAACTTGCAATCAATGGGAGCGAGTCAGTAAGTTTTGTTTGCTTAAATATTTAGCATAACATCTATAAAGCTATACATTTCTGAGATACTTAACACCAGAACATAATTAATACACTTTACTTAAGCATTTCTTGTTGATGTTCGCCTGCAGATTTATTGGCCCATTTCTGGATACTGTCAACCGATGGGAACGCGCTCTAGCCTTGATCTCGGAAATCATCGAAGAGTGGTTGGTCGTTCAGCGCAAGTGGCTGTACTTGGAGGGCATTTTTATTGGGGGCGACATACGCACACAGCTGCCGGAGGAGGCACGCAAATTTGATGACATTGACAAGTCGTATCGCAGGGTAAGTATTTGCTGTTTGGTATGTATTTGTTTATCCTGGTTGTTTGCCGGCTTGCCACTGCCATGGCCAAAATATCTACTCAATTTATTTGAGTTGATTTAATGTGCGCCGACAATATGGCGACGCCTTACTTAACGGTAAACATAATACGCATGCAAACGACCACTTTGCGTATTTGTAATTGTGTTGCCACACAAATACGACTACTACCACTACAAGCACACTCGCCCATTCGCATACACGCATACACGCATACAACTCCAACAGCCATACATCACACACATTACACATACGCCTCGTCAGCCGGCGCAGTGTTTACCAAAGCCAAACGCTTTCACCTTCCCACATACAACACACACACTCACACGTTTCTCAGTGTGTGCGTGTGTTGGAATTTGTGTTTGTGTTAGACGCTTAACTTCACTTAACCTTGCTCGCCACTTGCTTCGTTTGCTTTACGTTTCATTTGCAACATTTGCCGACATATTTGATGCCATTTATGAAATGATTTATTATTTTGATTTGCTCTCGACATTCGTATTATGTTTATACCCTTCCATACAAACGTGTTCGTTAGCTGTGATAGCTAAGCTTATGGCTATTATTTCATTCCGTTGAGTTCATCAAGACCTTAAAAGTGTTGTCAAAAGCACCTTTTTCCAAAAGTTTAATAAAAAATCTAAACAAATAAACGTTAGTTATTATACGCGTTTAAAGTTCAACAGCGTGAATTTCCCAAAAGAGTGAAAAACTTTTTATTTTATTTGTGTAAATAGATTAAAAATTTGATGGAGCTGTCAAATTGCACAGCTTGCATTTTCAAACTAACAACTAGTCAGTTGGGAAAAATAGCTTTGCAATAATTAAAAAATGTTTGCAAATAAATAGAAAATGCAATAAATACTTCACACAAAGTCTGGAATTGTTATTATACAAAATTTCCAGTTTGGCAAATTCCTGATCTTAAATTATTCTTGGTTAAGTCAAAATTCAGTGTTTGAATAATGAATGTGAATATCCCTTCAGTTATGTAAATTTTCTAAGAAATTCTGCAATTACTTTTGCGGCTTTATATTGTATTGTTCTAGGGTATTCACGAGAACGCCTGACAATTTCATATATTTTTCTTTTGTATTGCGCTTGATGGTTTATTGTTGTTTGTGTTGTTGTTGTTGTTGTTGTAGTGCTCATTGCTTTTCATAATAATTTACTGTTCTAACTGCCGCTTCCTCCTCCATTGCAGATCATGGTCGATTGTGCCAAAAATCCGTTAGTGGCGCCATTTTGTGCAGTGCCCGGACGTATATTGGATATACAAAGTCTGGGAGTTGGCTTGGAAAATTGTCAGAAGTCGTTAAACGAATATTTGGACTCAAAGCGTCGCATTTTCCCGCGTTTCTATTTCATATCCACCGATGAGCTGCTCTCGATTTTGGGCAGCAGTGAACCATCTGCAGTGCAGAACCACATCATTAAGGTGGGTTGAAGTTATCGGGCAAATGTGTGTGTGTGTGTGTGAGTGTGTGAACCGAGTATGTGTGTGACAACAACAGATTTGCTAAACTGCCAGCAACATTATTTTTATGTATGGCTAGGCGTGAGTGTGTGTTTGTGTGTGTGTGTGTAAGAATCTTGCCATAAAAGTTAATGTCACTGTTTATGCGTTCTGGCCAATGTCCAAGGCGGAAATTACGCCATTTGTGCAGCACATGCACTGTGGAGTGTGGACTATGGGACTGTAGACAGCCCACACAGGCCAGAGGGCGTGGTAAATTTTTATGAATTTATTTGGCTTATAAATAAAAATGTATTCCTGCGCATTGATTTCACAATTTTCATTCCGCATCCGCAGATGTACGACAATATCAAGTCGCTGCGCCTGGTGAAGGAGGGCAGTCACACAATTGTTACCGCCATGATATCCAGCGAGGGCGAAGTCATGGAGTTTCGCCATTTCAGTAAGTACACCGCCCCAAACACCTCCCAGCCCAAACACCCAACCACCCAACATTCAGAGTCCCTACGCACTGATTGCCAATTTTAAAATTGAACTTTTTTATGGCACTGCTCTCTGGCTCTCTGGCTGGCTGGCTGGCTGGCCAATTTCTTTTAATTAATTTGAAGGCAGTCGGCGTTGTCGTTATCCCCTGCTGTGTTGTTGTAATTTGGGTACTTTGATTTTTATTGTTTTTGTATACACTTATTGATATTGGCGACTGGGGTTTATTTATGTGGTTATTGCCATTGTTGTTATTGTTTTCGTTGGGCAGCACGAGCCCAGGGTCGCGTGGAAAACTGGATGAACGATGTGCTGGACGAAATGCGCATCTCGAATCGATACATAACCAAGACGTGCATCTACGACTTTGGCACCGATCTGGTAATTTCAAGGTAAGTTAACAACATCAAATATACATACTTACATACTTCTATATATATATACATGTATATATATATGACGGCTTAAGCCAGTCGCAAAGTTGACACTGATTCCATACACGACTCCCACTCGACTCCCATCCGGCCGCTTTTATGGCCAGCGATTTACATTGAGACAGTAAGCCTGCGGCTGTATAATTTTGTCATTTTGCGCGATTTATTATTTTATTTTGTATAAGCCGGCCGGGGCGCATGTCCCGGCATATTTATGGCCAATTGCATTAAATTGACAGTCATTGGGCACTTTCGATTTCCACAGACCGGACTGGTTAATGAACTACCAGGGCATGGTCGGCCTGGCGGCGGGCCAAGTCTGGTGGACGGCCGAGGTGGAGGAGGCGTTCGATCAGGCCCAGAACCACGGCAACATGCGCGCCATGAAAGACTTCCTCATGAAGAGCAACTATCAGATCGAGGAGCTGGTCCTGAAGGTGCGCTCCAATCTGTCCCGCAACGATCGCCTCAAGTTCAAGGCGATCTGCACCATCGACGTCCATGCTCGCGACATTATCGACACCTTCGTCCGCGACAACGTGCTGGACGCCAGCGAGTTCAGCTGGGAGAGCCAGCTACGCTTCTACTGGATGAAGTTCTACGACAATCTGCTTGTGCTCCAGTGCTCGGGCAGCTTCGACTTTGGCTATGAATACATGGGTCTTAATGGACGTCTAGTCATAACGCCGCTGACAGATCGCATTTATTTGACCATTACACAAGCGCTGCTCATGAACCTGGGCGGAGCACCGGCCGGTCCCGCCGGCACAGGCAAAACCGAGACTGTCAAGGATCTGGCCAAGGCCATGGGCCTGCTCTGCGTGGTCACCAATTGTGGCGAGGGCATGGACTACAGGGCCGTGGGCACCATACTGTCCGGCCTGGTGCAGTGTGGCGCCTGGGGTTGCTTTGACGAGTTCAATCGCATTGATATCTCGGTGCTCAGCGTGATCTCCACTCAACTGCAGACCATACGCAATGGATTGATACGCAAGCTCAAGCGTTTTGTGGTACGT
>SCDZ01001269.1:18257-30633 GCA_004143845.1 Drosophila lacertosa | reverse complement strand
GGCAGTTTGAAGGCGTAGAGATCAGTTTGGATCCCAAGTGCGGCGTATTCGTGACCATGAATCCGGGTTACGCGGGCCGCACCGAGTTGCCCGAGTCGGTGAAGGCTCTCTTCCGGCCTGTGACCTGCATCAAGCCCGACCTGGAGCTGATCTGCCTGATATCGCTGTTCTCCGATGGCTTCCTCACGGCCAAGGCCCTGGCCAAGAAAATGACCGTGCTGTATTCGCTGGCCCAGGAGCAGCTCTCGAAGCAGTGCCACTACGATTGGGGTCTGCGCTCCCTGAACTCAGTGCTGCGCATGGCTGGCGTGATGAAGCGCCAGTCGGAGGATCTGCCCGAGGCCGTGGTGTTGATGCGCGTGCTGCGCGACATGAATTTTCCCAAGTTCGTTTTCGAAGATGTGCCGCTGTTCTTGGGCCTCATCAAGGATCTATTTCCGGGCATCGACTGTCCACGCATTGGCTACCCAGACTTCAATGCGGCTACGCGTCACGTCCTTGTCAACGATGGCTACATTTTGTTGTCGGATCAGGTGAGCTCCACCCCTTTTGGGGGAACTATGCGTGTGCTCCTTTCGCACAGTCATGACAGCACTGACAAGCAAAAACAGACGAGCCGAGCTGAGCCGAGCTGAGCTGAGCAGACTGCCGGCCTGCAGAACTAGTTGCTAAAGTCGTCCTGCTGCAGTCCTGTTGTCATCGCTGACACTTTGACACTTTGTAAATTGCGCCTTGTCGCATAATCGCAAATGGCGGAAATGTTACAAAGCATTTTGCAGGATGGGACGTCTGTCGTCTGTCCTCTTGCAGCTGTCTGGTGCCTGGTGCCTACATCTAATTTTAACTTTGGTCCTTTCATCTATCTGCTTTCTGCTGACAATTTTCACTAATACAATTTTCTGTACTTTCGTCCTCACCTGGCCATTTTTGCCATCCAATTTTGCCATTTTCATCAAACAAAACGTTGCACAAATGTCACACACAATGTCAACTGCTGGCCAACTGATGTCACGGCCCCTTCTCCGCCTCCTCCTCCTTCCTCTACTCCGGTTGGACCGCCCGCCCGCTGGCAACATCATTTATGACAAGCAAATCCCAACAATGACGACGCCTTCACCTTTACCTTTTGCACTCGCACTCGCANNNCAAAGCGCAAACCCACATGGGCCTGCCCACCAAGTGCATTGTGATTAACCCCAAGGTAAGTGGTCTGCCCTCTACTCGGACAAATCGCTTTACGCTCCGCACACTACCTACCAGATAACTGGGTATAACAGCTAACTCATAGTGTTTACACAATTTAGTAATTAAAACATAATTAGCTAATAATTTGTATGGGAATAGATATAGCAAAAATTATGTCAAATTTGTTATCAACTGAGCAAAGTAAAGTCTTCAACTGGCCAAATTATTAAGTTTTAAAGTATATGTATTTTATATTAAATTATTATTATTAAGCTTAATGAAGCTCTTAAAAGTAATTAAAAATATTAGGTATATTTCTTTACCATATTATAAACAAATAACAAAAAAAGAAGGGTATTCAGCTTGCGTTGCATTTAGTGTTATACTTGCTTATTTTTCTCTGCTTTATATCAAGTTCGCCCATTATGACCATGCTGGTTAACAACGGGACATCCAGGTGATTTCATTTTTGCCTTACTATTACAGTTCTCTTTGTTGTCAACGTTTTGCTTTCACACAAGAAAGTACAAGTGCATGTAAAATTGCTCAATTTCACTTGAAACGTATGCAATAAGTAGTTATTAACTGTGCAGGAAAATAGAGAGATCGAATACAGGCTAAATTGCACTTTAAAATTACCATATCGTTTCGAAATTTTAAACTCTATTTGACCCATTTTCAAGTGTAATGCCATCGAAATGTGGGTAGAAGCGGGGTGGTCAGGCTATTAACAAACATTATTTATTTAAATCTGTTGTAAAACTTCAATAATTGCAAAGTTTTGTCACAGGCTTGCTCTGTAATTGAATTGTATGGTTATTTGGATATGGAGACGAGAGATTGGATCGATGGATTATTTTCGAATATATTCCGTGAAATGAATAAGCCAATAGAGCGTGAGGTAAGTAGAGCAAACACATTACCAATTGTCGATATTCTCTGGCGCTGGCTGCTCTGAAGTCACTCGTTGGTCACATTTTCCAATACCGTCTGCCGTCGTCGCCGCCATAGTTATCCCATTTGAATTGAAGCCAAACAGCAGCTAATCCTCACACACCCACACACACACACACACGTAGCAGTCGCGAGCACTCATTGTCAATTTAAGGGCTGTTAGATTTAAACAGACGCCAGCTTCCAGAATGTAACTGTGAACGGTGTGTGTGTGAGTATGTGTGTGGTGTGTGTTTGGTGCAGTGCATCATTCATGCGGAAATCGCGCCATTCGCTAATAAATCCCATTGCACAACCTGCGACGATGGCTAAGTAAAGTATGCCGGCCGGCAACTCTTTCAGTTACTCAGCCATTTGGCTTGCCAGGGTAATCTCTTGGACTAGCTTTGGCAGCGACGTCAGTGGCAACGAGTAACAGAGCCACACACAGCTATTGACAGCGCCAGTCAGGGCCCGCTGGCATTGAATAACACACTCAGGCTAATGCAATTCAACACCGCCCAAACGCAAACAGGAGCGCCACTATGCCTGCTTTGATGGGGACGTGGATGCACTTTGGATTGAGAACATGAACTCTGTTATGGATGATAACAAGCTGTTGACATTGGCGAACGGCGAGCGCATACGCCTGGAGAACTATTGTGCGCTGCTCTTTGAGGTGGGTAATTTGTTTTATGCCTCCCCGGCTACCGTCTCCCGCGCAGGCATGGTGTATGTGGATCCCAAGAATCTGCGGTACAGTCCATTCTGGCAGCGTTGGGTGTTGACCCGGCCGGAGCCGCAGCGGGAGTTGCTCGACGATTTCTTCGAGAAGATTATTGTGCAGGCCATTGCATTCATACTCGAGGGTCTGGATGGCACCACACAAGGCAGTCCACTCAAGCTGGTCATCATGCAAACCGATCTTAACATGGTTACACAATTCTGCAATCTATACGACGCCCTGCTGCCCATTTATGGACCGCCCGAGAACAAGAATTCCGATGAGCCTGTGCTCAGGGTCTACAACACGGACACCTTGGAGTGCTGCTTCCTGCAAGCTGTTTATGGCTCGCTGGGCGCCTGTCTGGTGGAGAAGCACCAGATTGTGTTCGACGAGTATATGAAACGGATTGCCGGATTCCCGTTATACCAGGACACCCATGAGTCACCCGCCTCCGGTGGCCAGTTTCCGCAGGGCAAGCCCACGCTTTACGATTACTTCTGGGATGTGAAGGAGAACTGCTGGATGGCTTGGGAGTGGATTGTGAAGCCGTACGCGCATGACCCGTCGGTCAAGTTTAGTGAAATCCTCGTTCCCACTGTGGACAACACACGCACCAATCGCCTGCTGACCCTTATGAGCGACGTAAGTTGAAAAGTAACATAAGCTCCAAGCTATTTGTTTGGCTCTTCTACGATTAATGAAAATATTGAATTCGATGGGCTTTGTAGATAAAACGACCCGTTCTGCTGGTGGGCGAGGCTGGCACATCAAAGACGGCAACCATCATGCAATATTTGCGCAATCTCAATTCGACTGTCAACGTAAATGAAAAATGCCTAGCTCCAACGTTGAGGTACATGTTAATACAGCCTTATTCTCATTTTTTCAGGTCATACTCAATATTAATTTTTCATCGAGAACTTCGTCGCTGGATGTGCAGCGCACGTTAGAGGCGGCTGTCGAGAAACGCACCAAGGATACGTATGGGCCGCCGATGGGCAAGAAAATTGCCTGCTTTATTGATGATATGAACATGCCGCAGGTGGATGAGTGAGTACACAATCCAAACAGAAGACAACCAGCGACAACTGAAGGACTCTGCCGCTCCACTTTCCTTCACCCACAGATATGGCACACAGCAGCCCATTGCTTTGTTGAAGCTGTTCTTTGAGCGTGGTGGCATGTATGACCGGGACAAGGATCTCAACTGGAAAAAGTTTAAAGATATGACATTCTATGCTGCCATGGGCACAGCTGGCGGTGGTCGCAACGAAGTGGATCCGCGCTTCATCAGCATGTTCTCCACGTACAACATCGTATTCCCCAACGACGAGTCGCTCATACAGATTTACTTATCTATCTTCAAAGGTCATTTAACCTATACTAATTTCCACAAGCGCTTCATGATGGTTGCCGACATAATTGTCGTGATGACACTCAAGTTGTTCAAGGTAAGCTATTCAAAATATTTCTCTATTCAATAGTTATTCAATTAAGTTAACCCAAAACATATTCAAAGTATTCTTGAGGATACCCTCTAGTCTTATTCTTCGCAACTGTTCAAAATCGTTTAAATATTGCGAAGAGCTACGTTTTTCTTTTTTGTCGAAATTCTATATGAAACCTGGTGTGTGGGGAAACGAAAAGCTATCGCATTGTGAAGGGCGCTTTAAAATCTCTCACAAATTTTATGAAATTCGATTTACATATGCAAATAACGGCAATTTTTCATAATCTGCTTTGCTGCCTCGCCGCCATACAATGGAAATTATTCAATGGTCTGTAATGCACCACGACGAGCGTAGTCCTCCATGGCTGCTTCATTGGATTTTTGAGTACAGCTCGATGCTGGTGGCAGTTGAAACCCCACCAACATAGTCGAGGCCAAAGCTGCCGCTTGCTGTTTGGCCCTTTACACAATGGTCACCCGCCCCGACTCGACTCGAGTCGTCTCGACTCGACTCGGGTCGACTGTTGCCTAGTTGAGTGTGTCTAGGTCTGTCTCGGTGCTCCGCCTATCTTTAGCAGCACATCTTTGCTGGGGCGAAATTTGATTATGTTCAAGTATTGAACTGTAGATGGCTCTTTTCGCTAGCGAAGGCAGGAGAGCATTAGTTTATGGTACTTTTAACAATTGTTGACACTAAAATATTATCGCATTTCATTGCGTGCAGATAAAAATGCATTTGTCGCCACAATTGCCACAAGCAGCATGGGCAGACAGAGACTGGCCCAAAGTATAAAAAAATAGAAGCAAAAATGATTTACTCACACCTGCAACGACCAGTTACAGTTCCAGAAGTAGCAGAGTAGAAGTACCTACCCAGGCCTGTCTAGTTCGTATGTCTTCTTTACACACTCGACGCGCCAGGCCAAAAGATATTAATGTCCCACGAAATGGAATAAAATGAATTATTTGAATAGAATTGCCAGGTTGGGAGGTTGAGGGAGCTGCTGGGCCAGCGACTGCAACTCGATAATGGCTGTAAATTCAAGTAAATGCAAGTTGTCCGACCCTTCAGTTCCCACGGCAGCGTGCAGCGTGCGCCAAGGATGCTCAGCATTTGAATGCATATTGCTAGTAGTCGAGATAAAATTGATTTGTGTAGTGCAGCTGTTGGGCGGCATGGGGCGTGGCACTTGCCACTTGGCACCGCTTGCTCTAATTACTGCTGTTGTCATTTGTGTCCTTAGATGGTCATTGCGGATCTGCCGCCCACGCCCTCGAAGTTCCATTACATCTTCAATCTGAAGGATTTGTCGCGCATCTTTGCGGGCATGCTTTTGATTCACCCCGAATGCTATAAGGGCCTCCGGGAGCTCCTACGTGTCTGGCGTAATGAATTCACACGAATTATATGCGATCGTCTCATTTCACAAACGGTGAGTCAACTTCTCGTAAAGTTAGGTACTTTTATTGAATTCCCTCACACAGGACATTGCCAATGTGCGTCGAAATGTGGCCATTGAGGTGGGCGAACGCTTTCCACCTGAGTTTGAAGAAATCCACGGCTTCATCGATTTGGAAGCGGCAGCTCAAGAAGCCCAGGCGAGACTGCTCTACGATGCTTTAGCGGAAGATGCCGCAGCAGCAGCCGCCGATGAAGAAGGCGAAGAGGAGGAAGAAGAGGGCAGTGAGGGACCGGAAGTTGTTCTGTCGCTGAAGGACTATGTGCTGCGTGATCCACTGGTTTTCGGTGACTTCCGCAACTTCACCAACGAGTCCGAGGCACGATTGTACGAGGATCTGGTGGATTACAAAGCGGTCTTCCATTTGTTCACCGAGATCCTGGACGAGTACTGCGAACGCAAGCAGAAAATGACGCTGGTCCTGTTCGAGGATTGCTTGGAACATCTGACGCGAGTGCATCGCACGCTGCGCATGAATCGCGGTCATGTCCTGCTCATCGGCGTCGGCGGCTGCGGAAAGAAATGTGTTACCCGTCTCTCGGCCTTTGCGGCCGAATGCGATGTATTTGAAATCACCATTTCCCGTGGCTACAACGAAACCGCCTTCCGGGAGGACCTTAAAGTATTGTACAACATTGCTGGAGTCAAACGAAAGAAGGTTGTCTTCCTGTTCACTGCAGCACAGGTGTGTATTAATAGATCCTGCCTCGATCTCGTTGGGATTAAAAGCTTTGCTTGGCTTTCAGATAGCCGAGGAGGGCTTCTTGGAGTTGATCAACAACATTCTGACAGTTGGCCAAGTGCCCGCACTGTTTGCAGACGAGGATAAGGACGGGATTGTCAACCAAGTGCGCAAGTTTGCCGAAGAGGAGGGCTTATCTGCTTCCAAGTGAGTATTTCAAAGCATCAATTTTGAATCTTACCTTTAAAATATCCACTTAATACACAGAGACTCGGTTTGGGGTTATTTCTTGCGCACCTGTGCCGAGAATCTACACGTTGTGCTGAGCATGTCGCCAGCCGGCGACGCCCTCCGTAATCGCTGTCGCAGTTTTCCGGGTCTCATTGGCAGCACGTACATTGATTGGGTATTCTCCTGGCCCAAGCAGGCGCTCTATGCAGTGGCAAAGCTCTTCCTAACCGAACATCCCTTGATACCCGCAATGCACCGCGAGGCTATCATCGAGCATGTGGTGCATGTTCACACGACCATTCAGGAATATTCCAAGGACTATCTGACGAAGCTGCGGCGCTCTAATTATGTAACGCCCAAGCATTACTTAGACTACATAACAACCTACTTGGGATTACTGGGTAAGATCGATAGCTGTTTTCCTACGCATTAATTCACATAAACAAATTGCTTTTCCAGAGGAGAAGTATAAGCACATTATGCAACAGCGCGAACGTCTTGGGGAGGGTATCAAGAAAATCGAAGAGGCTTCTGTCCAGATCGACGAGCTGCGTATCATAGTGACGGAGCAAAAGAAAAATGTGGCCGTTGCATCAGAGGAGTGTGAGGCCATGTTGGTTACCATAGAGTCATCCACGCAGAAGGCAAACATCAAGAAAGCCGAAGCATCTGAGAAGTCCGTGGAGGTGGAAATCAAGGGCAAGCAAATTACCATAGAAAAGGAAGAGGCTGAAGAGATTTTGGCCGAAGCAATGCCAGCGTTGGAGGAAGCGCGTAGAGCGCTCTCCGAACTCGAAAAAGCCCAGATCACTGAGATTCGATCATTTGCCACGCCCCCCGCAGCCGTGCAGGTTGTGTGCGAGTGTGTGGCCATTTTGAAGGGTATTAAGGAGATCAGCTGGAAGAGCGCCAAGGGCATGATGAGTGATGTGAACTTCCTTAAGAGCTTGATGGAAATGGATTGCGAAGCCTTAACGCAGAAACAAATCAGCTCCTGCCGCACCCACATGAAAACCCAAAATCTAGATGATATGGGCAAGATATCCGTAGCTGGTGCAGGATTGTTGAGATTCGTGAAAGCAGTGCTCGGCTTCTTTGATGTCTATCGCGAGGTCAAGCCGAAGAAAGAGCGTGTCGACTTCTTGGTTGAAGAGCAGGAAGTGCAAATCAAGCTGCTAAATCATTTGAATTCTGAAATTCAAAAGCTAGAGGAGAAACTTGACGAGCTCAATCAGCACTACGCCACATCCATGAGGCAAATGCGCGCCCTGACCGAGATGATGCAGCAGGCGGAACGCCGTTTGATTGCATCCGACAAGCTGATCAGCGGCTTATCGTCGGAGCTGATACGCTGGAGCGCTGAAATGGCCAGCCTGGGCCAGCAACTGATCGACAGCGTTGGCGTTTGCCTCATCTGCTCCGCCTTTTTGGCCTACACGGGCGCATTTACGTGGGAGTTCCGCAAGAGCATGGTCTTCGACGATTGGCTGGAAGATGTCGTTGCGCTGGGCATACCACTTAAGTTGCCGCTTAAGATCGATAGTTACCTGACCACCGATGTGGAGATCTCGCAATGGTCCAACGAGGGCCTGCCGCCCGATGAGCTGTCCATTCAGAACGGCATTCTCACCATGCGTGCCTCGCGCTTCCCACTTTGCATAGATCCCCAGCTGCAGGCTCTTCAGTGGATACGCAAGAAGGAATACCGCAATAATCTTAAGGTGCTGTCCTTCAGCGATGCGGACTTCTTGAAGCAGCTGGAAATGTCCATAATGTATGGCTTGCCGGTGCTCTTCGAAGATGTCGATGATTACATTGATCCCGTCATTGACGATGTCCTGCAGAAGAACATTCGCGTACAGGGAGGGCGCAAGTTTATCATGCTGGGCGATAAGGAAGTCGACTGGGATCAGAAATTCCGACTCTATTTGACCACAAAGTTCTCCAATCCTAAATTCGATCCCGCCGTCTATGCCAAGGCCTTGGTCATTAACTACACAGTCACACAGACTGGCCTGGAAGATCAGCTGCTCAGTGTTGTGGTGGGCACAGAGCGCCCAGATCTGGAACAGCAGCGCTCAGACCTGATAGCACAAACCAGTGAAAATAAGCAGCTGTTGCAGCAGCTAGAGGATTCGCTATTGCGCGAGCTGGCCACCTCAACGGGCAACATGCTGGACAACGTCGAGCTGGTCGAGACCCTGGAGAACACCAAATCCAAGGCCGGCCTGGTCATGGAACAACTCAAACTAGCCAGCGACACTGCCCGCGACATTGAAGTCCTTCGCAACGGCTATCGAGCGGCCGCCAAACGCGGCGCCGTCCTCTTCTTTGCCCTGGCCGATATGGCCACAGTCAACAGCATGTATCAGTATGCCCTAGCGGCCTACCTCGAACTGTTCATCTACTCCCTGCGCAAGGCTGTGCCAGATATAGTGCTGGCCAAGCGCTTGAACAATATTATCAAAACGCTAACCGAAAATGTCTATTGTTATGGCTGCACGGGCATATTTGAGCGGCACAAGCTGCTCTTCTCATTCCAGATAGCGACTAAGCTGGCGCAGCGCGATGGAATCCTTTCACAGCAGGAAATTGACTTCTTCATCAAGGGCAGCATCGCGTTGACCAAAAGTGAACGCAGTAATCCCACCAAATGGTTGCCTGAGAAGAACTGGGAGGATGTGCTAAAGTTAGCCTTTGATTTCCCCGATGATTTTGGCACGCTGCCAGATCATTTTAGTCTTAATTTGCCAGAGTGGAAGGAGGTAAGTCCATAGCGGCATAGATGCCTTGTGTACGTTTAATATCTTTGCATTTCAATTGTGTTGACAAATCTCCTTTAGGTGACTATTTAATCAGTTATATTAATTAATAGACTATATGGTATATATATATACATATTCCAAAATGGCAACTTAAAGGCTTCGATTCTTTGAGGTCGCCATTAATTAATTATATTTAATACAGTCTGTTTAGACTGTTGAACTTAAAATGAATTATTAGCGTTTGGACTCAATTCCGTTTATGATTACTTAGAAGCTCCACTTTTTATATGTTTGCTCAAACTCTTTTTGCCTTATTTTTTAAATCGCTTCAATTTGGGTAAAAGAATCGAAATTTATATGCGACCATTCAGGGGTTAAGCGTGTTTCTATAATATTTATTTTCCTTTCTCGATTTTTTTGGTGCGCCATCTTAATGTCAACGTCAACTTGAATAAACCGTTTTGAACTGCTGCTGCTGCTGCTGTTGATGCTGCTGCTGCTGCTGTGACTGCCCCATAAAAATGCATGGCAACAACAACAACAACGACAACCATTTTGGACTTTGGATGGCCGCTGAAACTGTTCTTGACTGGCATGTGGCATTCACTGGCTTCCGTTGCCGATGCCGATGCTCATTCTGTTTGCACTTATCGGCGAATGTCCATGGGCCATGGTGGTGCAGTGGTTTGACTTGGAGAATCCTGAGGAGATGCCATGCCCCGGCGACTACAACATCAAATGCAATGCATTCCAGGCAAGTGCCGCTGTGCCTGCTGCTGTGTGCTTTCGTTTTGCATGCTTTCAGCTTCAAGTGGCTAGCTGCTCGGTCCTAGTCCGAGTGCGAGTGTGGGTCCTTGCCAGGAGCTGCCGTTGCCATCGAGCGTTATTGGATTTCGTACTTTATGCTCGTTTCTAGTGGATTATTATGTACAAGCCGCACACACACAAACACACACTTAGTCGGGGCGTTCAGTTTTACTCGACTTTTGCTACGTCCTGTAACTTTAGCGCACATTTTCTGCTCAAGTTATTAGCAGCCTGTTTTTGTCAGCCAGCATAGCTGTATCTGTGTGCGTGTGTGTGTGTGTGTGTCTGGGTGTGTGCATTACCATATTTTATCAATTTTCCAAGCCATTAGATGAGCGGCAATTTACGCCGGCAGTCGCACTTGAAACCAGCGGCGAGCCCAATTTGCACTTGAGTTGAGCTAGAGACCACAAGGACGTTGGCAACAGCAACAATATAATACAGCTGGCAAGGACCCACTATATGGTCCATTGATGAGCGCCGTCACTCAACAGCGTTGTCATTGTCCTATTAGAATGTCCAATGTCTAAAGCCGATTCATTTCTTATGCCCTAACCACAGAAATTGCTGTTCCTGCGCTGCTTCCGCGTGGATCGAATTTTCCGTTGCATAAATCAATACATTGTGGAGACCATGGACGAGTTCTACATTATGCCGCCGGTCGTCAGCTTTAGCTCTGTCTATGAGCAAACAACCTGCTTGATACCCGTTTGCTTTATACTAAGCGCCGGCTCGGATCCCACCAGTGATCTTATCAAGCTGGCCGATATCGTACTCGGAGGAATGGGCAATTTCTGTCACATTTCGCTTGGCCAGGGACAGGAAAAGACAGCCATGAATATGCTGGATACGGCCCTTAGACTGGGTCAATGGTTGATGCTGCAAAATGGCCATTTGCTGGTGAAGTTCGTTCGTGAATTGGAAAAGTTCCTGGACAAGGTAGAAAGTCCGCATCCAGACTTTCGACTTTGGATCACCACAGATCCAACACCTTCATTCCCCATTGGCATACTGCAAAAGTCCCTTAAGGGTAAGTACTACCGACTGATATTAATATGTCTTAATCCTAAGCTATAATTGCCATGCAGTGGTGACTGAGCCGCCCAATGGGTTGAAGCTGAATCTGCGCTCGACATTCTTCAAAGTGCGCCAGGATCGGCTGGAGGCGTGCACGCATCGCGCATATCGTCCATTAATCTATGTGCTCGCTTTCTTCCATGGCGTTGTGCAAGTAAGTATGTTTTCAGTACTTTCGATGCTAACAAAAAGCCAAATTTGTAGCTGCATTCGATGGGCTGGCACAGCTGCTCCGGCTGTTTCATGCACTTCGTTATTTATTAATTTGTTCATTTTAAGCTGTTTGCTGAAAGCATTTTGGACACAACTGCGCCAAAGTTGCCGAATTGATGGAGCAGCCAATTTTGCTTTTTGCCCAACAAACTGTTATTGATAGCCCAGTTACTGTTTCGTCAATTAATCTGATCCACACGCCCCTCCTATTTCAATTCCCCACTCACTAGGAACGCCGCAAATACGATAAGCTGGGCTGGAACATAGCGTACGATTTCAACGATACGGACTTCGAGGTGTGCACTGAGATTCTGCGCAACTATTTGAGCCGCTGCTCAGAGGAGAAGATACCCTGGAACAGCCTCAAGTATCTCATTGGCGAGGTCATGTACGGCGGTCGAGTCATTGACGACTTCGACAGACGCATTACCAACTGTTATATGAATGAGTATATGGGCGATTTCCTGTTCGATGTGTTCCAATCCTTCCACTTTTACGAGGATGAGAACGTGGACTATTGCTTGCCCGACGAGGAGACCGTGCTTAAGGAGGACTTCATCGGTGAGTCTCTCTCTCAGTAGGACACGCGATGCGACACAGCCTATTTACATACGTTATGCACTGATAACAGCCCACATTGACAAACTACCGTTGGTCAATAAGCCGGATGTATTTGGTTTGCATCCAAACGCGGAAATCGGTTATTACACAATGGCTGCGCGCAACATTTGGAGCAGCCTGATTGAGTTGCAGCCACAAACTGGTGAGTGACTGGCCACTGAGCTACTGCAACACTTTAGGGTATATTGATTTTACAGCACAACATAAACTTTTTGGTTTATTCAG
>SCDZ01001268.1:0-17279 GCA_004143845.1 Drosophila lacertosa | reverse complement strand
TATATCTATATCTATATCTATATCTATATCTATATCTATATCTATATCTATATCTATATCTATATATCTATATCTATATCTATATCTATATATATAGCTGCTGTGGCTTTGAGCCGTCCGTGCGGCTGAGTCAGATTGTGGAACAGCTCTCGTTGTTGCGGCTGCTGCAACAATGTTGCATCGAATGCAGAAAATTCAAATTCAGATATTCTTGCAACCGCTGACCTCCAGCGGACATTTATTTCTGATAACTCGGGTCGGCTGTGGTGAGGAGTGGAGTTAAGATATGTTTAATAGGTAACTGTGGCGAAGTGCCAGGTAGCAAGTCGCAGGTCTCAGGTCCCAGGTCCGTTCACCTTATGGCAAAATTGACGCTTGCACTCAAACACACACGCACACCTTTACAAAAAAGACACACTCACACACATGCAAACAGTCACTGAGTTTTTTTGAGGCCAAATTTAATTGCAACAACGACAACGACGACGACGTTCGGCATGAAATGTAGAAAATTGGCAACTGTGCATGAGAGCAGCTGCCAAATGGACAGCAGCGAGTGGGGCGGCCAGTTGGAAATGTCGGAATGGATCGGACAGAAAGCCGCCAGCAGCAGCAACAACATGCGGCAGCTTCAATAATTGCCGAATTCTGTGTCTGGGTCGTGTTGCTTTTCTCATTATTATTTTATAATTTTTTTTATTTTGCTTAATTTTTTCTGTGCGTTTTGCCGCTGATATTGTTGATGTATTTTAGCTACTTTCGCAAAGTAATTGACATCAATTTGGCAAACGAAAAAAAAATGGGCCGCGAATGCATTTCCATGTCGAGCATTAAAAATTCAGAACGCCTAAAAATAAAGCGGCCCAGCCCAGCACGCATCCAGAACACCCCACTCTCATTCTCCCTCTCTCTGTCGCTCTCTCTCTCTCTCTATATATATATATATATGTATATATGTATATATATATTAATTTTTTTTGCTGTCTTGAAGTTGTGTGATAAATTGGTGAAATGCAATTAGCCGGGTCAGTTTTGCGCTGGAGTGCGTAAGTAATTGCCACATAACGGTAGTGGTAATGCCGAACGGCAAGAAGCTGCGTCAACCTCAACCCCGGCCGCATTAGCAACACAGGCCAGGATATGCCTCATATGTATATGAGCTTAGGCAGGAGAAGCATTCTCAAAGCTGCAGCTTAGCGACATGGTCAAATGACAAGTTGGTTCAGTGGGTCGTTCAACTGGTTGCTTAAAGTTAAGCTGTTGCTGCTGCGGCTGCTATTGCTGCTGCTGCTACTACTGCTTTTTCGTCTGTTGATCGGTCGTTGACCGCTGGCCTACAACTGTAGGCTATGGCAGAAACTACTGCAACTTGGGCTGATCACTGCCCTCCGACGCCCACACCGATCTCACTATCAACAGCAGCAGCAGCAGCAACAATATTAGCAGTAAGACTCTGTTTATCATTCAATTGCTGTCGCTCTCTTTCTCTCACTCTCTCTCTCATTCTCTCTCTTTTTGGCTCTGTCTTGCATTTTAATAGCGGCAGCATTGGTTTTGAAAAGTCAGTCATTATGTCAGTCTGTTTTCCGGTCACTATGTCAACGACATTGTATCACATGCGATCCATGCAACAGCAATTCACAAACACGCACATCAACGGCGAGATCAATACACTGGCTGGCAGGCTGGCCAATTGTTGACAGTGAGGCTATTGCCTAACGCAGCGGCGCATTGCAAAAAGGTTAGAAACAACAACAACATAAGCAGCAGCTGCAGCAGCAGCAGCAGCAGCAACAACAACAACAACAACGTCAATAACAAACCCGGCCTGGCAAGTGGCTTACCTACATTCCCATATGCAGCTGTGTTGGTGTGAATTGCACACACAAGTCACGACGCCCCCACGGCAGCAGCAGCAGCAGCAACAGCAGCGGCGGCAGCGGCGGCAGCAGCAGCAACAGCAGCAGCAGCAATAGCAGCGGCGGCAGCGCTGCAAGCGGATCAGACGCCAACTTCAAGCGACGGAGTTCATTGACTTTAGCGCAAACGCACAAGCCTCCAACTCCAATTCAATGCACATAACGCGCCACTCACGTAGGCCGTCAACTTGTCCAACGAGTTGGGTAGACGAAACAGCGGCAACAGCAGCGGCAACGGCAGCGGCAGCAGCAGCCTCAGCAGCAGCCGGCGCAGCAGCAGTCGCAGTCGCAGCCAACGATGACGACGCCAAACACTGACTCTCTCGCTCTCGCCCGATCGCTCTCACTCAATCTCAGTGTCGCTGTCTCGATTGCTGGCTAAATTCGTCACTGTCCCTCTCTCTATTCGTCTGTCCGCCTGTCAAGTTGAGCTTTTGCAGTTTGGTTACGCAGGATAACCGCAGCAGCCTCGTTACCAACAACAGCAACATCACCAGCATCGGTCGCAGCAACATCAGCAGCAGCAGCAGCAGCAGCAGCAACAACAGTAATAGCAGCAACAGCGACCGTCTTAACGGCCATGCCAATGGCAGCGGCGTCAATGCGTCTCAGCTGCAACGGTCAATGACCGACCGACTAAAAAGCACACACAAACACACACACACACAGTCAGCGCCACATACACACATGCATGCCATACATGTTACTGTTGCTGTTGTTGGCAGCTCTGCCGATGGTGATGCTGCTGCTGTTGTCGCTGCTGCCGCCGCTGTCACTTCCGAGGCAACGCCAATCGCCAGCCGCAAAATCCTTGCCGTTCATTTACATTTAAACGCCGCTGTTGGTGCTGTTGTTGTTGTTGTTGCTGCCGCCGGTGCGGTTGCTGCTGCTTCAATGTCAAGGAAGTTGAGCACACGCGACTTCCTTATGCGCTGCACACGAGCAGCAGCAACTGCAAAATATAACGCATACGTCCAAGACATGACTCAACAGCCAATGCCGAGGAGCATGCACAGTGGTTGTTAAGTGCGCCAAATGCCGCCAAATTGACCAGAGCACCGTTGCCCTCAAACCGCACCACTGTGCCTGCGATTGTGGGGCCAGGTGAGTGCGCGAAGCTCTCTGCTTGTGTGCGTGCCCGTCTGTCTCTGCGTATCTTCGGACCGTCTCCGTCTCTTCGTCGGTCCGTCTGTCGTTTGCCTGGCCCGTGTGAGAGAAGCATTTGAAATGCGCGACGCCGCTGCTGCTGCTGCTGCTGCTGCTGCTGCTGTTGCTTCTGTTGCTGCGCGACGGCTGCCGGCAGCAGCGGTGACTTGTAAACAGAAAAGTTCGTAAACCTTTAAAAGTGAAAGTAAAATCGGACGTAGACCTACATATACAAATGTAAAAACGCGACGACGGCGCCGCGTCGATCGTCGGTGCCCAAGTCCGTGTGCCGAGGTGCGCGTGTGTATGCGTGTGTGCCAAGAAGCAGCCGTCAAACCAGAAAGCCACACACACGCACAGATAAACACACAAAGCAGCTGCTGCTGCTGTTGCCGTTGTTGCTGTTGTTGCTGTTGTTGCTGTTGCTGCTGCTCTCGGTGTGACTGGCAACGAACGACGCCAGCAGCAACACCAGCACCAGCAGTTTACCGCGAAATTCCCAGCAAACGCTCCCGGCTCCAGTTCCAGAGTGCTACAAACGAAAGACTTGTATTAAACAAACTTAATGACAAAATCCAACTAATGCGGCTAATTAAATATAGTTTATTAACAGTCTGCTGAAACTAAATAAATGCTAAATAAAAGTTAAAAGTTAAAATTATTTGCAAATAACTGTTTTTACTTTCTTCAAGCGTTCATATTGTCTAGAATAGAGAAAATTAATTTAAAAGAACAAAATAAATATGTTTTTAGATTTCCAATTCAAATATGCCATATCATTCGTTTATTATTGAACCTGATGGCTTAAAGTTTATTTTCAATTGGAAAAATTAAAAAAATTGTTTGTGAACTTTTTAATACTATTATTTTTTGTAGTATGTAAAAAACTCACACTTGGTAATTAAGCAAGTAAATATAAAATAAGTGATATAAACAGGAATCAATTAATCCCAGAAAATACACTGTAAATCGAAAAAGAAATTTATTTCCTCATCATTCTACATTATCAATATTATCCCATGTGTTCATACCTTTTGAAATCAATCAATCATTGAACGAACCATTTTTGTTTTTAAGAATAGCAACAATTACATAGCTATAAAAAATGGCGTAGATACATACTATAAAGGCAAGTAAAAAGTAAAGCCAAAATAAAGCACCGCTATTCAAACAGCTTTTAGTCAAACCTACCCAAAGAATACATTATTTAAGGAACTCAACTTGAAGCCGATGTTCAAATCAACCGCCTAACAAAAGCAACAACAATGACCCCAGACAATTGAAACTACATCCCAAAATACTGGAACCTGGCCGGCATTGAATGAACTCCTCTCAGCTCCTGGCAAGCCAACAGCAGCAGCACCGGCAACAACGGCGGCAACAACAGCAATATTAACGACAGACAGCAACTTCCTGTCGATACCGTTACGTATGCATTATGAGCAGTCAAAGCACCAGCGGTGAATTGTATTGCGCAAACAGCAACAACAACAGCAACAACAACAGCAACAGCAATAACAACATCAACAACAACGACGGCGCCAGCAACAAAAACAACAATAACAACAAGAAACCATTACCCACCCCAACAATAATGCGTTGGGATCAAAAGCCAATAAACTTTATATGTATTCAATGAATTTGGCTGTTTGACTGGAGATGTTGCTGCGGTTAATATAACTGTTGCTGTTGGTGTTGCTCATATTTATTGCGAGTAACTTTCACGTTTGTCGCGACGGGCGCGGGTGGCCGGGAAGCTGGGCAGCAGTCAGCAGGCGAACTGATCGCTGCCGGGACTACCGGCCGGTCGTCGAGGGTCAAAAACTTTCCTCGGCCGCGCCAATGCCAGCAGCAGCAGCGTCACCAACATCGCATGCAGCAACAGCAGCATCTGGGCAAATTTTTAATAATACAGTCAATAAACTTTTAAAAAAAAATCACATAAATCGCGATCGCTGCTCATCTGTATTACATAATGAGCAGAAACCACAACAATAACCGGCAGCAACAGCAACAAAGTCAGGTTAAACAGCTGATCTGAGAGACACAAAAGGTTGTCAACCCCAGCCAGCAGCAACGGCAACAGCAATAACAACAATGCATACAAATTAAAAAATGAAAAAAAAATAAACAACAACAAAAACATAAACAAATACCAATACAAAAAATTGGCATTTCATTGGCCCTGGCCAGCTCAAATGGAGGTGGGCGGAAAAGGTCATCGACGTCGCACCGGAAGCGTGCCAAAAATATCAAAAAATCTCTAAAAATAAAAACGGGCTCACACTTGATTTGCCAATTTGTGAATTTGTCAATTTGTAAATTTGCGTAGTTTGTATATTGTAATCGCGTATTGGCTAGCAGCTCACACGCATTCCACGCACCTTTTGGCCAATAATAAAAGAGACGTTTGAAAAGCGGAAGCGAAGCTTCAAACAGCTGATCTGACAGCTGATCGGACACCTGATCAGACAGATAACTCGCGTTTTCTACATTCAGGGAGCTACTGTTGACGCTGCTGTTGCTGTTGTTGCTGTTGGTGTTGTTGGTGTTGTTGGTGTTGATGTTGCTGCTGATTGTTTGCCGTTCCTCGTTGCATATTTGGCATATTGAAAGCGGCCAAGCGGCCAACTGGCAAAGCCACCAAGCGCAGCAGTAAACTTCAAAAACTCAACGGTCAACGAACTCAGCGCTGGCTTTAAGCCAAGACGTTGGCGCTGTCGCTGCCGCAGTCACAGTCGCCGTCGACGCTAACGTCGCCGTCGCCGTCGCAGTCGCAGCCACAGCCGCAGCAGCTCTTTTGCCAATCTACAACAGAGGCGATGTCGTTGTCAACGTTGAAATCACCGTCGCAGTCGCCGTCGCCGTCGACGTTGACGTTGACGTCGCCGTCGCAGTCGACGTTGACATTAACAGCGATGAGAACGTTGGCCGTTTGGAAGCGGCTCGGTCTGCCTCGGCTTCTAAGCCACAGCATGCTGAGCCGCCCTCGCCCCCCCCCCCCCCCCCCCCCCCCCCCACCGCTCGGTCGCTGCCCCAGCTGAGGTATATTGGCCCAGATGAAACGTCATAGCCAAACTCTCGCTTCTTCACTTTTTAGTAGGTCTTTCGTTCATTTGATTTCCATATGAAAGCAATGCCATTGACCGGGCTAACTTTTAACAGCTGAATCAGCCTCTGGCCACGGCCTTGGCTCATTAACTGTTTCCTGCTCGAGCTCAGGCACAACATTAAATTTAGGGAATAAGAAATAACAAGCACAAGTACAAGTACATGGACACAGTGTCTAATGATCCAACGTTTTTAATTATCCAATTGGTTAAAGACCAGGCAGAACTATCTGATAGAACGAGCTCCTAATAATTTATGTTAATTTTTGTTTAATATATATAGAAAGCCGCCGCTGAACACAATCACTGCGTTGTAGGCAGCGGTGATGATCGTAAAGAATCAAAGAATCAGCTGGGCGTCAAAAAAAAACGAAAGCTAAAGTTGAACTTGAGCGCAGCAAGAAGGCAACGGGAACGGCAAACGTAAGAAAGTCAAAGATTCTTTCTAACTTGGTGACGTTCGGGCCATGGCTAATATCCGATGCCAGCTGCTAGATGATGCGACCTACTGGCGGTTGGTAAATAAGCCATTTTAAACGTCGTGAAAGTTTCAGTGAGTTTTGCTGGCCGCTGTCGCGTATTCGGATTAGCAAATGTTTGAGAGGGAGCCGCATTTAGTTGGCGGAGGCGGTCGAACTCGGGCGGGTCCTGTGCAGGAAACGTGAACAAGTCGTGGGGCCTGCCAAACGGGTAATCTTGAGCTGGCATTGCAAATACTTAAAGTTTCGCAGCCGTTGCAGGCAGTGCATTGACTTACGGAGCAGAAGCAGAGCTCGGCACTATGGCCAATCACTCATACGCACCGGATTCAGACGCAGATATACAGATACTAATATTCTGGCTGTTCGCTTGGTTGACTCGCTGGCTAACTGGCTTGGCAAGAATTGCATTTTTCTTTATACCCCAAGCGCAGCAATAAAAATACTATTTAAATATGTATGTCACTTATCAACATACACACACACACACACACACACATAAACATTTGTAGCTGCATGCAACATGTGCAAGAGATACGACAAAACGGCTGAAATGGAGCTGAACTGAGCAAAGCCGGTGGGCCCGGAGCCGGACCCGGGCGCAAATCGACCACCGATCAACGATCAACAGCCACAGCTTGCCTGTCGCCTGTTGCCTTTACATACCCTATAGCCAATTAAATTGGTACAAAGGGTATCATGGGAGTTCAATCAAAAGTTCAATTAAAAACACAATCGAAGAGACATAGTTCATATATTACCTCGACAAGCTAAAAGTCTGTCCGTAAACCGTTTTGAGCATCGGAGCGCAGGGTATCCGTGCGCCGAGCACTCTTGACTAGAGCATTCTTAGTTGTTTTTACCTGTTTTCAAAAGACACTTTAGTTTATTGAACTTTTGTGCTGCATACTTTGAGCCTCAGCTGAGCTCAGCCTCGGCTCACCTCGCCGACTTCACACGCTCGTGCGTTGGCGTTGCCGTTGCCGTTGCCGTTGACGTTGACGTTGGTGCTGTCGCAGCAGCTGCCGTCGTTGAAGTCGCTGGTGGCTTTGCTTGGTTAGCTTCAGCCCCCCAGCAGCATCCCCTTAGCCCGCCGGCCGTCCACCATGGCGAATGCCTAGCCTCGATCGCAGCTCATTTCATAAAAATGGCCTTCAAAACGATAATTCAAGCGCTTAAATTGTATCCACACTCTTTGCAAAGTTTATTCAACTCTCCGCTGCGCTTCGCCGGTCGCTGGCTGCTGGACGCGCCAAGATGCGGGGCCCGTGCGGCGGGAAGCGTGCACCACCTCAGATTTATGGGGGTTGCACTCGGGCAATAATAAAAATCCCTTGCACATTGCAAATTCTCTGCGATCAGCGCAGAGACAACAATTAAAGCGTGTCCCTAGCAACGCTTCACAGCAACAGAACTGAGCTGAGCTAAACTGAACTGAGCTGATCGCCAGCTGAAGGCTTTAGAAAGCGCCGTCCGCAGACACAGTCCCAGATAATGCTATACATAATGGGTACAGCCGAAACAAGCAACGGCAAATGTGAAGATTATTGCCGTAACTCAGGAAATCATAAATCAAAATGCCGCTTGACCCATTTGCCAAAGACCTATATACTTCCATAATGCGCATGTAGTGTGATCCTCGGCTTAGGTTTCTGCTTTCTTTGCAAAAAAAAAAAGGTTTTTAGGTTAATCTCTTATCTGCCTTATTGCCTATTGCACATCCTGTTAACCAAAAGCATGCTCGCAAATACCCAAAAAAAAAACTTTTCAGACCAATAAAACGCGATATTTATTGAGTTTTGTACATCGTAAATTATTATTATCATACGGGGTTTATTTCAGTCAAAGCCATAACTGATTGTTGTCCTCCGTGAAGGAGTTCTCCTAGGGCCGAACTAAAAATACAGTTGCAAATAAAAGGTTAGTTTGACTGCATCCTTAACTAACTACTAGAAAGCATGATACATTATATACAATTAAAAAGTAAATTAATAAAAAATAATGATTAAACATGTGATGCATGAAAATGCTCAAATCAACGATTGAGAAACATTCGCTCTTCAATCAAGTAGAAACTAACATCCTTTGCCGAAATATCCTAGAAGGGAATAAATTAATAAGTAAGTATCTTTAAGTCTTAGTGTGTAAGTATATTTATACATTCGAACATCGGAGACAAAAGGGATTATTTAATTTAATTTTAATTGGAGAAAGTGCAAAGCCCCTGAATAAAAATCACACACACACGCTTGCATTGGAACCAACAAAAAACCACAAAATAATAATAATATTAATGTGGGGCCAAAACCAAAATTCAAACAAAAACAGCAAAAAAAATTCCCAAAAAAATTAAAAAACGATAAAAGAAACATACAAATAAAACGCTTAATCTATCCACATTACAAACGCCTTTGGATGATAAATTATGAATGTTGACACCGAGCAGCGAACACCAAACAGCGCCAAACCAAGCCAAAGACGGCAAACAACAGCAAACACTAGAGCGCATTGGATGCCAACCAGTTTCGTATTAAAAAATGAAAATAAATATATTTAATGGCCGCAATGCCAATGAAATGCAAATAAAAATCAATATAAAATCAAAAAACCAAAAACGAAAAAAAAATCAAATTTCTACTTATGCAAAGCAGAAATATTGCTTAAAGTGGCACCGCTGTAGGCGACCCTAAAAGCGTGTCACAATATCTGCCCAAAGTGATCGTCGAAAAAAAATACACACACACACACACACACACCGCACACGCACCCTACAATGATAATACACACAGAAAAACGAAGTGAGCAGAAGGCGCAGCCGCATTCGAGCGCCAGTAACATTAATTTTATTTTTTTTTATTTTTGATAGGCATTTTTATTATGCAAAACGTGGAAAATACTGAATTTTAAATCGATCGATCGGCCAACTATAACTTAATTTCGATTTGCTTTAATACAGTGCGGACGTTGATCTTCGCCTGCGACTGCGACTGCGACTTTTGCTGGGCTTTGGGCCCAATATTTTTTTCTTTTTATTTTTATTGGGGGGCGTTCGCGTGCGCTTGGTATAATGAATATTGTATATTGTATATTGGGTATGCGTTGCCCGATATTAGGCTGAGTCCGTTGGTTATTGTAACGTTAACAACATGCTACAATCAAATGGAATTCATGAGCATTCAATGACTTTGTTTCGTACCACACAAAAGGGCTAAACTCTCTTCCATTTTTGGTTTCATTATTGTAAAAAACAAAAAAAAAAAAAATGTTTTTACGTAAGGCCCTTGAACGTGCAGCGCTCGTTAACTTAAAAAAGCGGTGAAATTTTTTTTCTCTCCTCAATTGATTGTTTCTGCCTGTTTGTCCGTCCGCCGTCCGTTGTCCGTTGTCCGAGTGTGTGCGCTTTTTATTTACCTGAGCCGACAACAGTCAGTCACTTAGTCACATAATAGCTGGGGCAAAAGCCAACAGCTGATTGCCATCGATTGTCATCGCCGCGGCCTGGCATAACGATCAGCGATCAGCAGCACAGACGGAACACTTTGCACTGAACCTTGATCATCACAAGAAACCCAAAGCCCAAAACCCACAAGCCGAGACCCAAGACCCGAGCCCAACGGCCGAGCCCCGGAGCAGCCGAACTGAGAATTGCGTTTACGTAAATAGGATCGAATGCCACAGGCACACACCTAACCCATACATAAGCCTTACGCAACTTTCGCACTTAGTTTACTTTACCTTAAGCCGGATCGGTTAAGCACAATATATATTGGCCAGATGATGTCGATATGGAAAACACAGCGACAACAACAACAAAATGACTTGTTGAATAACATTCATTATCCGATTCGTTGCGAAATGTTCAGAGCATTAACATCTGCCAGACGATATTTATATTCACTGTTTACTTAATTTTATTGCTTGTTAATGAGGAAAGAAATCCAACACGCTTAAAGGACAAAAATAACACTAGAGAAATGCCGTCTCTTAACATCGGTAAGTAGAGACTGAGAAGGGCTTTCAATAATAATATCAAAAGCAATAACAATATTTTTAATCTTAACTTATTTTTTCGAAACTATTTTCACTTCGATTAACTTTTCTGCATATACTAATCATATAATATCACAATTCACTAACTACATATTTAATTTAATAGCATACTTTTCAGTTAGTCTCCCATCAAAAGTTGATTAGAGGGTAACTATTTTTTTAGAATGATAACAAAAAACCTTCTGCATACATTTAAATACCATACGAACTCAAGTACTTGGCAAATCACAATAAACAAATGTATTCATTTGATCAAGTGTCCAACCATATTAATACAATTTATATACAATATAACATACTTTGAATAATTTTTGTATGCACCGACAAATTGTTTGTAAAGTGAGTGCAAAATTGAATGAAATGAATGCTTTAACACGATGTCAACAAGTGCCTGTCGATTTGTTTTGCTGTTTTAGCCGACTTGCTTATCGCGTCGTCAGCTCTACTGAAATTGTTCTATTGTGGCGTGTTGGACAACGTGCACTTTGTAAGCTGAGAAGACAAAAACAAACATACGCATTGGCAAATGGGTGTGTCCGACTGTTGTTGTTGTTGTTGTTGGTGTTGTTATTGTTGTAAATGCGAATTGCAATTCTCATATTCTGTAAAATCCTACAGGTTCCCGTTTTTCCACCCAGTCACGTGGAAAACCCACGGGAGCAACAAAAAGCAGCGTTGCCAGCTATTCCTCTTCATTTTTCCTCTTCGTCTGCTCCCCTTGGTCGACAGATGCTTATCACTCGAATGGGCTCTCAAATTACCCATTTGCCGGTGCGCAGTTTCAATATTTGTCGTCGTCGCGGCGCAAACATGGCAACTTTTTGACCAACTTTTGGAATACTCGTCCGAGTGTAAGTACTCGCAGCACCGTACGGGCACTCGCACTTGAAATCGCATTCATGCTGTTGATAAGCATCGCCAGCAAACATTGGCAGCAGCAATCTGGCGATGGTCAGAAAGACCAGGCGCCAAAATTAAGTAAAAATAAATAAAATAAAAAATTCAACAAAAAAAAAAAAACAATGCAAACCTGTAACAAAAAAAAATGAACAACCTGCCGACCAGTGAAATTATAAGCATTTTTTTATTTTATTATTTATTTATTTATTGCGTGCTTTAATTTTGATAATTATTGAACGTGCTGCAAATCGATCGGTCGACTTTCGTTTCACATTCGCACTCGCATTCGTTTTTTAGTTTTGTGGTCTCGTGCGAACTGTTAAGGATGTGAGAGATATGAAAAGTTGTGCGGTAAAAAACCATATGAGCCATAAGACTAAATTGAGAACACAAAACATGGACTTGGACCCAGAAGAACTATTTAACGTTGTCTACGTAAATTTGTTTTACTTTTAGCACAAACTTAAAAGCTAAACTGAAAAGAAAAAGAACTTATTCAAAAATGATTTGTTAACTGAATTTAAAAAATATTTAAATTAATATTTAAATAGCAAATTTTTAGATAATTATTTCCCTTCTGGACTAGATGTTTATAGACGACATATTTGCTTCATGTATATTACATTACAACATCAATTGCTAGAGTAATTATTGTTTCGTATATGCTTAGCCTAACATTGTTGCCAAGTTGTCAATTTATAAATTATTTTACCTTACCCAATTGCGAGTTTTAAATATTGGCTTGCAACTTAGTTAAACCAATTGAGCAAGCTTTGACTATGACGGAACGATAATGATGGGCCCGAGTAGGCAAAGACAATCGAATTGACAAATTAATGACGATTGCGGAGAAAGTCTCGCGGCAACCGATGCGTGCCCCTCCGGCGGCGACGGAGACGCTCTATGGACGACATCGGCTGCTCCAACGGTGATGACTGACCCAGCCGTTCCAGCGGCCAGCTGAGAGCTCAGACCTGAGAACTGTGAAGAGTTCAATAAACTTGTCAGTTTGCCAAAAAAAAAAAAAAAACCAAAAAAAAAAGAAATAAAAAAAGTAAATAAATCCAAAAACCCAAAAGCAAACTTTAACGGCGATGCCGGCAGCAACGAGTGCGTCGGCAGCAGCAAAAGCAGCAACACCAGCAGCAGCAGCAGCAGCAGCAGCGGCAGCAATAAGCAACGTGCAACGTTTGTGAAAGCAACCAAAACGCCAAATTGTAAGTGCGTTTACGTTTGCATTACGATGACATCGACGCCGTCATCGTCATCGTCCATCGATGCCGATGCTGTTGCTGTTGCTGATGCCGATGCCGATCCCATGCAAACGTGGCCGCAGCGGCGGCGGCAGCAGAGGCCAACATACAGAGAGAGAGACGGCCAATGCTGCCGGCGCTAGCGTCGACGATGCTGTTGCTGCCATCGCGGCCGCAGTCAACGTCTGCGCGGCAGCGTTCGTTGACTTAACGCACTACTAACTCAGTGCCACAGTCACCGACTTTTGAAATGTGTGTTGTAAACACACACTCACACACACACACACACACATACACACACGCACACATAAGAGCTCAAGTGCTGCGTCGCTGTGTGTATGTTTCATTTTTCACCATTATTTATGCTAATGATAATATTCACGTTGTTGCTTTTGCTTTTGCTTTTGCTTTTGCTTCGGTTTTGCCTCTGTTTTCTTGGCTTTTTTTTTTATTGCCACACAGATACCGCGGCACAGCTCGATAGCCAAAGCTACATGGACATAGATGTGCGTGTAGGATTTGTATCATTTGGTCGAACTTATTAATTGATGCAATTAGCGAGCGAATTTCAGGCATACAAATGATTTAACATTTTTAGGGCTTGATTGTCAATTTGTCACTTTGTCAATTGGCTGCAGCTCGGCAACTTTCAATTGTCGATCAATTGACGCATTTAAAATCTAAGCAGCTGCGGCAGCAACAACAACTGCAATTGGAACTATAAAATGCAATTGATTGTTCTTGCTCGCTGCTGCTGCATACGGAAGAGATGCATGCGATACAAAGGAAGAGGCAGCAGCAGCTGCTGCTGCTAAATTGTTGGTATGGAAGTGAAAGCATCTCCGAAAGTTGTAAAATATGAATGTGCTTGGCAGCATCACCGTCAGCATCAGCATCAGCAGCAGATGTGTTGCTCGACAATAGTCGAATTTTATTGCACTACACTACGCATCACACAACTAAGTGCAATATTATACAATATTATATAAATTAAATCAGATTTAATGATAATAAGTCAACTAAAGCCGTATAACTATATTCATTACTTTAAACGCGTATTGGAAATCCCAGTTATAAAATATATCGAATTCCGTATACCCTTTAACCAAAGCTAGCCTACGTTTTGTATATATAAAATATGTTTATTATACAAAGAAATACATTAATAGCTTTTAAATAATATCGCTTATTTACCAAAAGTCATGAGAGCATAAATTTTTTTTATATCGTATTTTTTTATAACAGCTGCTAGCAGATGGAAAAAACAACTACTACATTTCACTTCAAAGCCCATTTCTTCAGGAATCTTTAATCTCTAGAATATCTAAATTGAGTTAATCAACCTATACAGGACACAGTTTATAATCTACCACACAAAATTCGTTAGTCACTGGTTGCTCAGGTTGTACCGAAATTCAAATCATATATAAAGTCCCGATCGTCTACGAGCTACTATGAGATGAATAATATAAAACATTCATCACAACTTTTATATGAACAAATATATCATTGTAAATGTACATAGGCTATTATATTATTCTATGTATTTTCTTTATTATTAAGTCTTACTCAATTAATCCAAAATCGACTGGGGGCCGCAAAGGAAAAGAAAAAGAATGAAGAGGAAAACCAATGCCCAATAGTATGCGGAGGAGAAATTCAATGCCTTACTCTCTCTTGTAATTTAAAATACCAAAAATAAAAAGTCAAATAAAAGCGCCATTTAAACTATGTAACGCACTTGAACCCTTCTTACCACGTGCCAGGCCTATGAATTATTAGTAATTGCTGAGTAGAGATCTGTGATAAAGAAAGGCCTGGCCATAGGCCTTAAAGTATAAAACATATGAGTTAAAAGTTGGCGCTGGCCAAGAGGGCAACGGTAAATTTGGCCAAACAACCGTAATACGGCAAGCAAACACAGCCAACAGACAACCGACAATCGACAACAAACAACAAACACTTGGAAAGACAACAGCAGCAGCAGCAGCAGCAGCAACAACGCAAGCAACGCGGCTCGACAACTTTTTAATTGCCCTCAAAAAACCTAAGAAGCAACACTTTGAGTCGATCTCGTATAAGGGGGTATCTCCATTGCCTTTGCCATCGCCACCGCCATCGCCATCGCCATTGTCATCATCATCATCATTCGACTTTAAATGCCAGCCCAGAATCGTAGACGGGCCCTTAACAACAGCAACAGCAACAGCAACAACAACGACAACTCAAAAGCTCAAATAGGCCGTAAAATTTCTTTTTGCTGCTGCAGATTTTGCGCTACAACAACAACAGCAACAACGACAACAACAATTTACAAGCTGCCTGAGTTTTTGTTTAATTTAAACGTCTTTTTGTCACACTTTAGAAAGTTTATATATGTATATTTTTTTCGCTTTGAAATCTTCGTTTACATTAACATTAAGGATTAATAATGCAAGCGATTTCCCCATGCTGACAAGTCCTGAAAGTAAAAGTCATAAAAAGCATTCTAGCGTTGCGGCACGTGCCGACAGCAGCAGCAACAACATCATATTATTAATTTTATTCGGATTTGAATACAACTAGGTGAAATGTCATTGAACTCGCAACCGCAACAGCAGCGGCGAACGACTAGAAGCCAGCAGAAATGACGCCGACGCTGCGACGACGCAGCAGCAGCAGCAGCGGCAGCAACAGCAACAGCAACGGCAACAGCAACAGCAACACCAACAACAACAACAGCAATGGTAGCATGGTTGAAGGCAGCTTTGTGGATGTTGTCACTGGCGTTGCCGTTACGCCAAAAGAAACAACAACAGCCAGAGCAACTGCATTAATGACTGGCCAAAAAATTGCAAGTGTCCTGCTACCACAAGGAGCAAGTTGGGCGCATTGAGAGTGCAATGCACTGGCAGCGACAGACATGTGATAAATGTTATCAACAGACCGTTGCAGCTGCAGCTGCAGCGGAGAGCTCAGCGCACGTCTCTTCGACGTGACGACGCGCTGGCGAATGGCCAGCACTTGGTCCGGCGGCATGTGACAAGTGATAAGAGCAGCAACTGCAACCAACTCAAACATGTTTGAGACAAAATTGCCCCAAATGTGCTCAAAACACAGCCGGAGCACAGTTCACAGCAAGAGACATAAGCAAACACTAACGGACAGAGAGAGAAAGAGAGAGAGAGAGAGAGAGAGAGAGGGAGAGAGAGAGGGAGAGAGGAAGAAAGAGAGCGATCGAGAAATAGAGAGAGAAAAAGAGGGAGTGGATGCAGCACACACACAGTTAGTAAGTAAGCAAACGCCCCAAGGTCCGAACAGCTGATCGCGGGTCCCACACGACGTATGCGCTACGTGAATCGCCAAAATGCCACAAAGATGGCCACAAAAGTAGGGCAAATAGCGCACACAATGCAATACACACACACACACATATATACACAGCCCAAAGTCAGCAGCCAGAGTCATGAGCATAAGAGACTCGTATTGGTTAGGTAAGAGGTAAGAGGAAGCAGCAGCCTAAGCCACATCCGCCTCAATGTCAACGAGTGCCCCTCGTGTCCTACATTTGAGATTTGGCACAGCAGCAATAAAAAAGAAAACTTTGCCATATGCAAAACTAATGGAGAGTGCAACACCAACAGCAGCAGCAGCTCAAGGCGGATGTTGCAGCGACGCTTGCTGTTGTTGTTGTTGTTGTTGGTGTTGTTGTTGTAATTTATGCATGCAAAGTTCATTAACATTAGTCAAGGCGTGCAAGGTGCGGATGGGAGGGAGGGGGACATCAAGCAGCACATGATTGTTGCTGCTGCCTTCACTTCACATAGAAATTCAAATGTTCTGCTTTCGCTCTGCAACATTTCAGCTGCTTTAATAACTTGTCCATGCCTAACTCTATTCACCACCACCCACCCCCTCCCTCCCCTTGCGCGCCGTTTGCTGCGTTGTCTTCCCCACTGTGGCTCTGGTTCACCCTCTCACTCTTTCGCTTTTGCCTCTGCTGAGTGTGTGTTGCTCAGAATCGTTCGAAATTGGAGATATTATAATATCCGTAGGAGTAGAAAGTTGATAATCAATCAAGTGTAAGATAACTTTCGCTCTGCTTGCAAATTGTTGCAAGTTTTCTAGCAAGTTCGTTGCCTAAGTCTTTCGTATTTGCACCCAGTGACAATGTAAAATTCCGGAAATGCACCAGAATATGGCACACAATCAGTTCGCACCATCAGAGAATGTCCGATTCTTTCGATTTTTAGATAATGATCTATCTATAAGGGCCTTACATACTTACAAATTCATACATATGTATGTCAGGAAATCAAACAATTACAACAAATATACTATACATTAAAAATGGATCAAATTAAGTGTTATCTATTTGTGCAAATGTATGTGAGTATATATATATATATATATATATATATATATATATATATATATATATTA
>SCDZ01001267.1:0-11314 GCA_004143845.1 Drosophila lacertosa | reverse complement strand
CTTTACAAGATAAGGCAGGCAAAATATGCAAAAATATAAACACAACGTTAACGAATGCAAAAAAACACGTCTGATGCGCTCAAGCTGAGAAATCTCTCTTGTATGATGACCATCCACGCAAGGAAGTCCGAATCGGTCCAAAAATGGTAAGAGCGAAGCGAGTGACCTATTCGAATGCACAGTTCCCTTTGTCTGCAGTGATTTTATGTCATCCCACAAATGCGTCCGTTCAACAATGCAAACCATCAACTGGGTCCCGTTGTGAATATCGACTGTTAAGCGTATGGATCGAATACTCTTCAAAAACTTGTAGACATATCCAAACGTTCGTTGCAGGGCAGCAAAGGAATGAGCATACTTGGAGCTTTCGACAACTCTGTTTGATACAAAACCATCAAATCTTGAAGGTTCCTCCCTCATCCAAGAAAGCGCAATCGAAGAACCGCACCAGCAGTAGTAAGGCCCTTTAAATACGGATTCGGCACTGTAATAGTCTTTAGTGGGAATACACGTGAATACACTATGTAAATGCAAGCTCCATACGCTTTGATGCTGGCATCGCAAAAACCGTGATTTTCAAGGTCAGAGTCAGGCACCAGAGCTAACTGGGGGAATTCAACACGTCGAATTTGACCAAAACTACTGCATAAGTCTAGCAACTGGGACTTAAAGGCAGCTGGAAGGCTTTCGTCCCAACATAGTTTTTCCTAAAAAAGTTGCTGAAGGAATATTTTGGTTTTCGTAATGACTGGTACAACTAATCCGAGTGGGTCATAAAATCGAGCTATAGTTGACAATACTGAGTGTCAGCATGGTTCGGATTCTGAATGTAGTGCAGAAAATGCAAAGAATATCTGGTCAGCCGAAGGATTCCATGCAAGTCCCAATGTCTTGGTAAAGTCGCTACCATCATCAAATTTTAACAGAGACTCCTTGTACACATCAGCTACACCTTCAAGACTAGCGGAAACAAGTCACCATGAGGAGCATCTCTCCAGAGAATACACTGTTCAAGACCGGGGCCGGCCTATGTCGAGTTGCAGGGGCCTGAATGGCGTACGTTGAATGAATGCCGTCCGTAAATGTTGAATACGGAGGCATGTGCAAGCTGCGTTTAGGGATTGCATACCGAACCGACACTTTTACCGACACAACAAGTTCATTAATTGTTCGTACATGGAAATTGCTTTCCGCTTTACAAAATTAATTCAATAGGTATTTTTTCCGTTTATTTTGTCGCAGCGATGCGCGATGCATCTGACGAGACGATAGCGAAAATTGACAATGCATAAGGGCATTTGCACTGAAACCGGTCAGTTCTTAGATCAAAGAGAGAGAGCGAAATAGTAATGAGAGAGCGTGAGGAGCTTGGCCGTGATTACAACAACTTAATCTTAGCATAAAGCAACTAGAATAAGTACAGTGGGCAGTGCAAACAAATTATACAATAAAAGTGCGTTACTTTAAGCTGCACCACTAACTATTGAATATGTTAACTTAAGCATCTAATTAAACGGCTGCGTGACCCAAACGGTTGGAGCGGTTATATTATCTATCACCAATGCGCGAAGTACGTTGTATTTGTTTTTTGGGCGAATCTGCACCGCCTTAGATTTTTATCACTCTCATCTTTTGCAGACTCATCTGGACTATCTTCATTAGTAGTATATTAGTGAGATGTTATATCTTTGTTGGAACTTCATTCTCTTCGCCCTTAACGCCATCAGACAGATGCCCATTATTTGCACATCAGCTAAGCTCATCAAAAGCAACATCTCGCTTGTTGATGATTGTATTTATTCTCCATCGTAGAGCGTGTAGCCCTTAGCTTACATCGAGTATCCAACCATTCCATTGTATTCAATGATTTGTAAATGATTTATCGATACAAGTTCACGTCTCCATCGAATTCCCCTTGATTAACGGCTTGCTGGATTGTGTTCATACACCGCTGTGTAAACTTTTTCTGCCCATAGTGGCTGTTCGAGACATTTTAACAATGGTACGATTAATCTTTTTCCCTGCTTGGCGCTCCAGTAGATTTTTCAATTCTACGAACTTGCCATAGACCTTTTTTTTTTTGGAGATGGTTGTTGATGGCAATCCTTAAAAAAATTGAGAATGTGTAGAATATGAAAACGACACATAATATTTTATGGGTAAGCTCCGCATCTCCGTACCCAAACTGCATTTCTGTGATAGATAGCTTTAGACATGCTCAATTCACATGCTACCCTCGTAACCCGTAATAGATGAATTATCTGTGCCTGAAACTAAAATGAATGGCGTTAAATAGGGGCTTTTTTTTTTAAATCCCGTGTAAGACCGTAATTATTAATTGGAGCTCGATATTTTCTACATCCGGATAATTTGATGCAAAAAAAATGTATTTTCCAGCGTAATTTTATATGACATTTTTATAATCGATTGGTCAAATCCGAACGACTTTGACTATGCAGAGAGACTAGATGTTATAGAAATAGACAGAAAACTGGTTAGAAAACGTATCAGCTACACCGCCTCAATAACAAATATATTATCAAATAAAAAATTACGACTACAGCCATCTGCTTTTCAAATTTAGATTAAGAGTTTAACAATTTAACAACATTTAATTAATATAATTTCAGTTTGCAATAAAAAGGATATGAATAAATTTATAGTCTTAATTGCAAAAGTGCACAGCTAGTTCTTTTATTAAGATATTTTTGACATCAAAGATTCAGGAAAATTTAAAAAACAACCAACATAAAATATTTCCACTTTTACCACTATAGAAAAACTTTAGTTTTTTTTTAAGATAATTGAAGCTCTCCCAGATTTTTTGACATATAGAGTAAGTGCCTTTCATTATGCCATTTTTGAAATACATTAGCTTAATGAATGCCAGATCGGATGTGGTTTCCTAGAAGATTGGTTTTGAACTAAAAAATGTGAATTCGCAAACATTTGTACGGTGTATAAGGTGTATTTTGCAGGTGTTGATAATGAATTTGGCTAGTTGTTAGATTATCATTATATATATGAAATCGAATCAGCTGCAAAAGTACCTGATTTTTACATACTCTATTAGAAACAGAAACTGATAAGTGACTATATCTGTATCATTTACAATTTGGGAGGAGTGAGGCCAGCAATCTGTGATATTTATAGGCTTATTTTCACTAAACTAGCGGATTTTATAAACAAGGTTATGGTCGGGAGGATTTGTTAGTTTAAGACTTACATTACCTTAGATATATCTTTTTAACTACTCATATCTATTTTAGCTGTAGGTTCTATCACATCACTGATAAAACTTGATGTGAAAAGGGGCACAGCTAGCCGGACAGGCAAATAAAATACCCCCATCGTGTCGGTGGTGTTATTAGAAATATTTAAAAAGTTTTTTTTCAGAGTCAGGGAATTCACGCATATGTTACATTATTACATTGTTTAAAACATATAAGAAAAGAATAGTGATTCTAGGAGCATAAAGAGGCGACGCGTGTTGGTCTAGTTGATCTATGGAAACTTGCATCGTGATATTTCCAGGTGCGAAAAGTCGGCAACGGTATCAAATGGAACTCGATCTATTGTAAGGCAATGGCGATGATTACGTTGAGTGTGAAAACATCGCACTTGGGATACATCAAGAATAAAATATGGCATATGCTTAAAGTCTTGCTTTATAAATTGGTGTTCAATTTACATATGGCAGAAGACAGTGCAGTATTTTTTTTTGCGTTCAGTCTACCAATTTAATTTAAAAATACGCCACAACTTATTAACTTTTAAACATTCTTAGCATAAAACCTAAAGCAGCAGTCGAGTGCAAAGAGAAAAAATATATTTTAAGTAAAATTATAAAGACGGGGTAAAAAGAATTCTACGGAGTTAAGGCGTAATAATGAAATTGTAGGGCTAGAAGTGGAATCAACCTGGAAATTGATTTATATATGCCGATTTCGCATAATGGCTGTAGGCCAAGTAAACAAAAGTGAGTGGTAGTGTTAAGTTTCAGTAAAACTTCTAAATTTGTTGAGTGCCAATTGTGAGCTGACTTTATTCTTAAAAATCGCTTCCTTATATAGCTACATACGTGTCTTATTTTATTTTTATTACTATATTGACCTGCGACCAATGGAACGCAAATCAAAAGTATTAAGAATTCATATTTCTACTTACAAGTACAGACAATAGGAGGGACAAGGAGATTTCTCAGCTTGAGCGTATCAGACGTGTTTTATGCCTACAAACTATTATTTTAGCTTTTGCATAATAAACAGTCCTACTTTGTGATATACGTTTAACAGCAATACTTAAAATATTAACTTTATTACTTGTGCAAGTTGTTCTTCCGCTGTGACCATAAGTCGTTTATTTATTAATTTCAATTTTAACTAACGCATCGTCAGTGCTACGTTGGTGCTAGCGTCTGTTTTTAATTTCTGTTTCTCCTTGCTTAACATTTTCTTCCTGAGTGTGCTTGATTGTGCATTGTCTACATTTGCACCGCGCTCTAAAAAGTTTTTGTTTTTGATATTATCGAAAGCATTGTTTGGGTAAAAGTCCGTCTTCTCGAGCGTTTGCTAGCTTGTTTTTGTTTTTTTTTCGTGCGTCGGAGGGTTTTCTAAACAAGTATATTTATACATTTCACAATGCAAATAATTGATTGATTATTCATAAATATTAAAAACCGAATATTCTCTCTACTTTAAGAGAAGATATATATTTCTCTATTTATTGCGACGTAATTTACATATGTTTATGGGCGAATACCGTTAACTACATTCCCAAATTCATAACTCTGAAAACTAAGTTAACAAACTTTGAAATTCTACTAGGCTTTGTCCTGAAAGCATGACTTGATGTTGGAACGTTTCCTTTTCACGAAGAACCTGTTAAATTAGAAGACAACATTTTAAGATGCGGAGATGATCTATATGCTACCTAATTTCAGTAACGACTATTTATTATTATTACTCTTAGAGAGAATGGTTTCACAAAGAAACCAAGGCACTGCGACCAATAGGCGGTCTTTTGTGCCATGTGGTTCCCTTTGGTGACATGAGTTGCTCTACTTCCCTTATGAATGAGCAGGTCTTGTGTTGAGGATTCATTCATCTGTGCTGGAGAAATTGATTCTCTGCGCAAATTTATTTCTGGGGAATCACATTAAATGTACTTTCTGGCCTCGTTATCCTTGTATTGTCTGCACTTTGTGTTGAAGGATAGGCGAATATTATGAAGGTGGTACTAAACTGTGTGGTAACCCGTGAGGTAGACCACCAGGAGCCGCAGTTCCGCCATAGATAGATTTTCTTTGTCCTATCTAATGTGGACTTAACAGCTTTCAAGCTTGCCATAATTCTGGTCTCGTAGACCAGTATGTACTTTTTTATTTTAAAGGGCTTGCTGCTATCAAACTTTTGACCACCTCAACCCACAAAAGGGTTCAAGGCCGAGGAAGTGGAGTTGCGGAACCGGCCAACTTTGTTTTGGGGATACCGGAATGGCGGGGAAACCGGTTGTGAAGGCTAATCCCAGCTGTCTGCAACTAGTTCAGGACTAATCTTTCATAAGAAAAAGCCTTGATAACTGCTTGACTATTCGTGCTGATATTTATGTTTTATGTTCTTATCGCTTTATCAAGGATAAGCTTGCAACCGGACTCAATGGCGTAAATCCAAGAGAGAAAGACGCTGGGTCATGTACCCATTGCAATCGAGGTTTTGGTTTTAGGTCGTATGACCGCAGCACACAACCCTTTTTTTTGGATTAATCGGTGAACCACTGTTGGCTCCCGCGGTCGCTACATGGATAGCATTCCTTACGGTCTGGAATAAGAGACCTAAGAAGAAGAGATCCTTGTTCTTATAATCCGTTCTGCTGCAGATTGTTAAGTTAGGAATTGTTTTAATTTGTTGAGAGTCTAAGTATCAGATGATTCAAAGAAACAGATTTCTTTATGTGCACACGCAGTGGAGTTTGTGCAATGACAATTTCCAGTGCAGCAGTTGGTGCGCATTGCACCTCTGATTCCATACAGACACCGAGGAAATCATAAGTGACAACGAATGTTGTACAGCCATATATCGGATTTAAAGCTTAAGCTCTACGTTTTACCAATGAGTGAGATGACCACATGGCATGGGTTGCCTTCGTCATCTTTTTGTCTATTTCAGAATGGCAGGTAAGTCAATTAGATCTGGATTTACAAATTGATTTATGACTTCAATGGAGAGCTCCACAGGAGTACCGCCGATTCAGGGTGGCCGACATCAACGGAGTACCGTTTAGTAAAAGAAACAGTAATTGCCAACCAAGGACCTTGTTGAGTGCCCTTGCCTCAAATCGGTGATAATTCGGCTTTCCAGAGATCTTTTATTGCTAGGTCATGAGTATACCCAATGTTATCTATGTTATTATTACTAAGGACCTATTAGGAAAGACAGAACCCTTCCTTTCTAGTCACCTTTTCGACTGCGCGAATGCAGAGAAGTGTCATCCAGTGAAGATCCAATGTCTCGCTTTATTGACATGTTCTCTATCAAAATGATAGAGAAACTGTCAGTTTCCAGGGATTCTAATGCCCTGGTTATGGAGATAGCCAGTATTGTCGAAGGCAATTTTGAAGTCGAGAATGAAGCAACTTGCCTCCCCCCAAATGCCTTTTCAATCTTACTGACTGTACTATATCACGACTGAAGTTTGACCGAGGGTCGGGCCTTCCGCGAGACTAGTGCCTCTGCTGCCACCGGGGGGCTCACTGAACTACTTTCCATTGGCAGGCTTGTCAGCCTTGGCGTAGGTCGGCAGTAGGTATGTAGTAGGCAGTAGTCGGCGCCGGAACGAAAGTCACCGGCACTGGCAATGTAGCGACAGTGTCAGCCCGTTGTTGCTGCGCTCCTTCCGGGGTGACTTTATGATCAGCCCGACTTTGTTGAAAAAATATCAGATTTTCCCACCGGTCGTCCATCATCCATCCATTATGCCCAATAGTGTAGCGTCACGCAAGTCAGTGTAACCTTTGAAAGCGCAGCATTTAGCCATTGTTAAAGGCCACGATCAGTCGAGATGAGTCCTCCGTCTATCCAATTGTGGGACTGCTCGGTCAGCTCTGAATGAACATTCTTCGGCTTTTTTGTCGAACCGGGCCGCGGGGACTTGTGACTTTAAAGGAAATTGAAGCAGCTGATCTAGGGATGCCGTTGGCAAGTGCAGCCTTGAGAGCTTTTCTCAGGATTCTCAATCTGATAAGAAAACGTGCAATGTAACTTTCTTACATCTGTAAGACCGGATGAGAGTCTAGTCATTATACATGCAGGTTAAAGCCCTTGGGAATGCTGTTCGAGCTTCATTAGATTGTTCTGTGTTCAAATTTTTAAAAATCATATAGGTCCGACAAGTGAACGGGAAGGAAGGCCATTCGGGGCTTTGATAGTTGCTTGAGTTAATCTTATAACCAAATTCCCTACATCCCAACTTATACTTTGCGGTTTGATCCAGCGGTTAAAATAAATTAGGCTTAGCCTTATCTATTGCTTTTCTGGATAATACTGTTTGTTTGACGGATTATACTGTTTGTATGACCGGTATTCCAATCAAGGTAACTCGCCGACGAGTTTTTCCCGTCTCTCTTATATTGTGCTTGCAGTCATTTTTAAAAGTTCTAGCGTCAATGTTAATAAATTATCGCGGTTAATCTATGTGGAGACTGCTCAACATTTAAATTACTATTTTCATCTTTAAGCTTCAGGACTTTGTAAGTTACGTATAAATCATATACATATAAGTTCAACTTAATGAGACAGATATATACCCCGACAAGTAAGCCCTACTTGGAAGTTTCGGTTGAGCATTTTCGCAAGCCTGCATTGCGACGGGACCACTTTATGGCAAATAATTTCTTGGACAACTTGTAATCTAATAACATTAATAACATCAAAAGAATTTGATTTGTCTGTCTGTTTTTAAAGATGATCGAGTGATATCCTAAATTGGGAATAATGCAATTGTTTTCTTTTCAAATTATCTTTTGATCATCTGTAATCCCTTGTCACAAAAAAATCATTTGCTTTGTAAGTTGCACTTCTGGGAGCTCCATGTAAATGTAAATAGATAATGTAAATAAGATACACGGCCAAAAAAAAAAAACGAAGTTATTGCATCATAGTCGTCAGACGTTCTTGATTATTATTTAATCGTATACACTCCTGCAGAATATGTGTCACCGAATTATACATTAGTGAGAAATTAATTTTAATGTCGATGCAAGCATGGCATAACCAACGAATTGCGCCACAGCCCTTCATGGCTATAGCAGCTAATTTGTCAGTATCTCGCCAATTAATAACTGCACACTTAGCATGCTTATATTATACAACCAGCAATTAACAAATTGCGGTGGTTCAGAATCTTCTGCTTGCTTGAAAGTGTATTTTTTCTTGCAACACGACATTTCAAATTTTTTGCGGGGTAAAACTAGTTTTGATGCGAAACGCAAAGCAGACAAAAGAAACGGCGCTCAAAAGAACAATAACTCACAAGCAAACGATCGAGAAGACAGATTTTTTCACAAACAGTGGTGTCGATGAAATCTACAACAAAGGCAATGCAGAATCAATCACACTCACTTAGAAATGATTCTTTGGAAAATGTATGAGAAGTGTGCCTTCAACATCCATGAGATGAGCTTGGAGGCCAACTTACTATCAACGGAAATTGAGAGGAAAATATTATTTATTATTTTCTTTTACACAGATTTATTTGCTGAACATTTAATGTTTTTTTTCGGTCCTGGCCACCCCAACTGTTCATTCAATGCACGCTTAAAATTGACCAAAACGCCTCTGTTACATAAAAATTTACACCGAACGTAATGTATCAAATTTTAATCGAACATTAAGCAAACGGTATTTGTTATTTGTATATGTGTTGATTGCTTCGTAACGGTTAGACTTGGCAACACGCTCCAATTCGTCCTTCTTCTTGATGGAGTACGAGTTGGATGATCCCTTGGCGGCGTTGATGAGCTCATCGGCCAAGCATTCGGCATTGGTCTTGATGTTCCTGAACGCAGCCTCAAGGGCACCAGCGCACAGCAGCTAGATAACCTGGTTGACGGGACCTGCACGACCGTGTGGAATCCTCACGGGGTCCAGAGTTAATGATAGCGCTCACCAAGATCTGTAGTGGGTTCTCGCCATTCAGCAAGAGAATGATATCGAAAGAGTGCTTGACGATGCGGGAAGCAATCAGCTTCTTGCAGTTGTTGCGGCCCTTCATCATCAGGGAACAGGTCAGATGCTCCACAATGGGGCACTGAGCCTTGCGGAAGTGTTTGGCGGCATAGTGACCAGCTGAATGGGGCAGATAAATGCTCTTTTACGGAGATGTAATCCTGCAGCGACATATCGTTGACAGTCACATCATCGCACGACCAGCAACCGAAAAGCTTGATCTCCGGCAGTTCGTTGATGGCGACCACATTTGTGCACAGCTGCGGCAGCCTCTGCTTCCACTGGCGCCGGCTCCTCGAAGTTCTCGGTAATGTTTTCAGCTACTTCGGCCATGATTTTTCACGGAAGAAATCGGTGTACGATGTAAGCTCGCAAATAAATGACTTGTGCAAGGCCTGTATTCTTTGAGCTATTCTCCGAGGTCATAAATAGTAGCCGTGCAACAGATGCATTTTCGGAGAATCAAAGGCAATATTGAAGTTGAAGGAATTTCACAATACGTTGAAGCTATAAAAATCAGCGTGTGCTTGAACATCAAACTGAAGTTTTAAAAGAAGATTTGCAATCTGCACGCAGTCCCTTGCATTACCAAAGCTCCACAGAGGATTGGATAGGCTGCAAACTAGCTAATAAGCCTTACAGAGTTGCAATGGGCAACAATGGTAGTATGATCTCCCAGTTGACATCGGAAAAATGCAACGCCAACTTATAAAACCCAAGGACTATCAAGAGTATCAATACATCATCTGAAGAGACGTTCCAAAATAGCCTTATAGAAAGTTCAAGCTGAATACAGTAACATATGGAATAGGAACTGCACCATTTTTAGCTGTCCCGTGCATTCAAAAATTGACCAACCAATACTGCCAAAACAATAGCCTGTTAATGGAGACAATCAAAAAATATTTATACATGGTTGATCTCATTATTGGTGGCAATACAATAACCAAGCTTCAAATCGAGCTTAGGAACATAATGTCGTGCAGTTACGAAGATGGGCCTTATGGTTTTAGTTCTAGAATGCGACACAACTGAAAAAGGACAAGTTAATTATAATTCAGAATTGTAAGTCGTCGCCGCATGCTGACGTGATTTTTATTGTATTCCGGGAAAATAATTCTGAAAATCAACAGTGTAGTGAGAGATTCTTTTAACAAATATTGACTATAGCGAAAAGACGTTTAGTGGGGTGAGATCACACAAAATATTTAATAAATAAATTAATATATATCATAAAATCATAAATAAATAAATAAACACAGCCTCCACCAGATACGTGAGCAAAACGAGCGTCGGCTCTCTTTGCAACGGAATAAAGCGTTATTCTCTTATGTCGCCGCGCCAACCAAAAATATCAATAATGCAAAATCAGTTCGGCTACGCTTCATCACCCCAAGCCGACGAATGAACTCTTGCACATATCGAGCGAAAGAGCGCGTTCTTGTTCTTCCTCGATACCGTCCATATCTCAAAACGTTCAAAGCGGAGAGAGCGCTACTCTGCAAGAGTCTGCGAGACGTGCGCTTATCTACGGTTAGTAACACAGCAATCTCTTTGACTACCGCAACAGTAACTACAAAAAAAAACTGCAACAGTATCGACTGTTGGCCCTATTCCGTCGAATGCAAAACAAACCAAACCAAAACTACTGCATCGACCGCCGCGCTGTCATCAGAACAAAATATAAACAATGAAAAAAACTAGGTCAACTATGCAGATTGGATTGGATCGCTATATTCAAATTAAAAGAAAGTGGAGCCCCCTAAACTCTAAGCCAAAAATCACACACAGTAATTCCAGCCTAGTTACCAGCGAAAGCCCTCTTGTACTAATAGATTTGGAATTCGAGCAGACAACTCTGACGATCTGCCTTCTGTAGCTGAGGAAAGGAAGCCAAAGCCACCCCCCATTTATATCAGAGAGAAAAGCTCCAGTCCACTTGTTAACAAAATAATAGAGCTTATTGGTACGGACAAATTCCACATAATTCTCCTCGTCAAAGGCAGCATACATGAAACCAAAATTCAAACGAAGTCTGAAAATAATTTTAGAGCACTATCGAAGCATTTAAACGACACCAAAAAGAACTT
>SCDZ01001266.1:0-12603 GCA_004143845.1 Drosophila lacertosa | reverse complement strand
AGAAGAGATACGATCGCGCCGTCCAGAGCCTCAAGTGGGTGGCCAAGTTCAATGGACGCCAGGTGGAGGACTCTGTGTTCGACGAGTTCGTCAAGCACTGTCGCGAAAGGATGCACGAACAGCAACAGCTGACTACCCATGAGGACACATTTATGGGCATGTTCAGGACACCTTATCTCCGACGCTGCACGCTGCTCCTGCTGATTAAATCGTGAGCTTTTATTACTATATGAAAGGCCAACTTTAATCCATTCATTTCCGACAGTGTTATAATTACACTCTCCTACGATGTGATCAACCGCAACATGGAGGGTCTGGGCACCTCTCCCTTCAAGCTGTTCTCCTACACCTCGATTAACTATCTGCCCGCGGGCTGGACGATCCTCCTGCTCCAGAACAACATCGGGCGGAAGGGCATGGCCTGTGGGGCGCTGCTGGTGGGTGGGATTATAACGACAGTGACGGGCTTCCTGATTGCCTTTCTGAACCTGCGTGAGAATGCCCTGCTGCTGGCCATTATGATTGGCCTGGGTCGCTATGGGGTCACGGTCTCCTACGATGCGGAAATCCAATATGCCGCCGAGATTATTCCGACCAGTGTGCGTGGACGGGCGCTCTCCAACATACACGTTGTGGGCCTGGCCTCCAACTCGCTGGTGTTCTATGTGATCTACTTGGCCAAGTTTTACAAGCCGTTGCCCTCAATTTTCATTAGCTGTCTTATGTTCTTCGGCGCCGGCTTGTGCCTTATGCTGCCGGAAACTTTGAACAAGTTTGTTTTACATGCATTTTCCCCTTCATTTTCCATCACTTCCCTTTACTTTCAGAAAGCTTCCGGAAAACCTTGCCGAAGCGGAAAGTTTTCTTAAGCAGGAACATAACGAGGACGTTCCCTGGTTTCACAAACCTGCAAAGGACTCGTCGATTTCAGCTTAAAGTTTGTCAGTTTGTAAAGTGGCGACCACTTGAATTTTATGAATATATATTTGCATACTTTATACATACTATGTATGTATTGTATTCATACTATGAAACTCAAATAAGTTTGTGGGGCTTATCTTCAAGCAGCTAAATTATTGACTTATTGGGAGCATATTTATTTATTTAAATTTATTTATTTACTCATTTACTTACTATCCCTCCATCTGCGCCTATCTATGTTTGTTTTTGCTTTCGTGTTTTTTTATTTAAACATATGTTAAAACGTAAAAAATTTAACACAGGTTTTCATATGATTTTAAATTTTAAAAATAGAAACATATTTCCTATGTTAACTAACATTGGTTTTCTATAATATTCTACCACATACCAAATGTAATCTTTATCGTTTTATAATCTCTTAAAGATTATTAATTAAATTTATCAAAAATAGCTTTGACTCTCTTTTAGTTAGAGCGGAAATGCGATTGTTGTTGTCTCAAAAATAAATAAGCGCAGCTAAACATGCAAGTTTAATGAAAGTGAAAATTATACGCTTTAATCACAAATATGCTAGAAAAAAAAATACAATTATTGGGGACTGACGCATATATATATGCATATATATATATATATATTTTTTTTTTTTTGTTAATAGCACCTGATTAAACACAGGTATATGTTTATTTATAATGACACGAATATAATAATACACATTTTATCAGATGTATTTTTGCCAGTCATGTACACCATATGATAAGCTAAAGCTAACAAAGTAAATGTTTCAGAAATACCCAAAAAAAAATACAAATTTCCAACACAGAATTTTAAATATGCTTCAATATAAATTGTTCGGTTAAGTAGGATTTTAATATATATTTTTTAAATATAACTTAATTTTATTCTTGTTCCCAAACTCCACCAATATTTTAAATTAGTTCTTGACAAGGCATAATATATAAATATTTTGTGTATATTTGAATAATGCCAAACGTTATTAAAATGTAATAATACCCATTAAATAAGAGTGTTCGATCAGCCTTGAAAAACACATTTTTTTGCTACTATTATTTGGAGGGGCCCGAAGATTTAACTTTAATAACTGTAAATTAGTAAATAACTGTTTCCAATTATTTAGTCATTTTTTTTTTAAAAATGAGTGCTAAAATAAAATAAGTAAGCTAATAACTTATAAGTAGAGGGTTGCCGACTAAAAGATATCTCTTGCTATATGAAACAATTGTTTTAAAAATCCTGAAATTTTTTAATTTTCATTTTGTAAATTTTAATTTTGGCAATTTCTTTCATTTTAACTAAATTTACAAATTATCTAATTATGAACTGTCAAACTTTTTTATACACCCTCCAACACATTTGACGACTACAGGGTATATGCACACAAAGTTGCTAACATCATTAGAATCATGTGTGGCTCAATTCTGTTTTTGCTTGTAAGCTTATAAATAATGACTATAAAATAGCTCATATAGATAACCTATTAAACGAGTATTTATAAAAAATTATAACTTATTTATTTATTTTCTAACTTTAATCTACTTTAATTAATACTTCTCAATCAAATTTAGCTACGTCAACATTAAACTATTTTCGATTGTCGTAATTGTAATTGTGACTTAATAAAAGTCGCGACGAATTCGCAAATCCCAAAAATAGGCGTTTGTCTAGGTCCAGCAATGAAATTGTCGAGCCGACACCCGGCGACACGCACGCACAAATACTGACAGCTACGTCACGCAGCCAGAACGCTATATTCTAACTGTAAACGGAACCAATCGCATGCAAAATCGTTGCGAGCTCAAAATCTATATTTATCAACCGAAAACACGACGCAAGCACAGTGGGCGTAGGCACAGTGGGCGTTAAGTAAGCACAAATTGCATTTGTGTATTTTGGCGACATTTCGAACTTGACTTCCCATCGCTGCGGTTCACTTTCACAGTAACAAACTCGAGCTGTGCGATTATCGGGCCAACATCTGCCCGTAACTGGCCCAAAGCGTGGCTCAATTCAAACCCGGCCAATTCAGCTGTTTTGCGATCGTTCCCACAAAGCTGTTTCTTATCGTCGAGAGAAACACACGATTTCATATTTGTGAGTGTATCAAACTAGCCATACTCATAAAATTGTGTAATTCAGTTTAGTACTTATTAAAAATAATAACGATACAATTAGTGGCATAGAGGTTAAATCAAATCAAAGTGTAAATGTGAACAGAAAAACATAATTTTTAAAGTTTAATTTGTTTTTTAAACAAATAAAAAAACCTAAAAATATTGTAATAAATACCAATTAAATATATTTATTTTGTTTTCGTGGTGCGTTAAATATACGAATACATATTCAAATATTACACAAATAACACTATACAAACCTAATAAGAATAAATGGAAAAAACAATTGCCATAAAGTCCATAAAATAAAATTCATTTAAAATCAAGTATATCTCTCAACGTTGATATATAGTTTTTCAAAGTGTTTCCTTTCCCCTTTCAGCTTCCCATTTTAATTAGTCAGTTTTATCTGCCTTTTAATAATATTATTTAGTTACAATAAAAAAAGATATTTTTACAAGAAATGTTAAACATTTCTCAAGTGAAACATATAAGAATGGATATTTGTTTAAGACTCTATTCTCACACACACACAAACACAAAGTGCTCGGCAAAATCTGTCACAGTTAAATTACATAATTGTGTGTTTTTTGTTTGTGTTTTTTTTTTTAAAGGTTCCGGGAACACATAAATAGCGCTAATTGGCTTTAGTAATTAAATAAATTTAGCGCAACGCGCCAAAAAGGCCATGAAATAAATTGTGATGAGATGCAAGTGTCGCAAGTGCAGCGATCAACTTGGCTGTGGTTAAGTTCGAGGAACTCGTAATTGTTGAAAAGTGCGACTGCCCAGAAGAACAAAATGCTGGAAGTGGACAAAATGCTGGAGAAATGCGGCGATTTTAGTCGGCTGCAGGTGATCATGTTGCTGCTGTTCAGTGTGATCAATCTGCTGTCGGCCATGCATTACTACTCGCAAACAATAATCAGTTTCGTGCCAAAATATTGGTAGGTAGCACACGCGCAGCATGGCGTATACTTAATGCCACTTAATATCACGCATACGCCCAGGTGCGCAGATGGACTGGACACAGAAGCGCCAGCACCAGCCACATCCAGCTGCATGCCATTGGTGAACAATGGAAGCGACTCTCCCAGCTGCAATAGTTACAACTATGAGCTTTATATGGGCTATCAAAGTTTCACCAACGAAATGAACTGGATATGCGAGGATGCGTGGAAACTGACGCTGGGCCAGTCCATGTTCTTTGTGGGCTCTGTGGTCGGCACTCTGGTGCTGGGCTACCTGGCGGACCTGGTGGGCCGACTGCCCATTTTGATTCTGGCCAATGTCATCGCCATGTTGGGCAATCTGTTAACAATCTTCGGCACGAATCTGACGCTCTTCTGCATTTTTCGACTCGTTGCTGGCTTTGCCACCGACAGCAACTTCCTGATGATGTACATACTGGGTGAGTGAGGGGTTTAGCTGAGACAAAGCAGAAAAACTCTATAGCTAGTCATATTTTTTAGTTATGGAGTATATGCGTCCCTCGTTGCGCACTGTTGGCCTGAGCATCTGCATCGGCGTCTTTTACTGCTTGGGCTCGATGGGAGCGCCCTGGATAGCGGTCCTGATGGGTAACTGGCGTGGTTTCCTGCTGGTCACCTCGCTGCCATTCGCCTTGGTGCCGCTCTTCTACTTCATTGTGCCCGAGAGCGTCCAGTGGCTGATCTCGAAGCAGAAATACGACAAGGCATTGGCCGCCCTCAGGCGCGTGGCCAAGATCAATGGCCGGCAGGTCGACGAGAGTGTTTACGCACAGTTTATCGAGGACTGCAAGCTGAGTCAGCCCAGCACCAAGAGCACGCCCAACTTGCTGGACCTTTTCAAGACGCCACGGCTACGCCGCAACACGCTCATATTGTTCTTCAAATCGTGAGTAGCCAGAGAGTCGCCTCAGTCAAGTCAAGTGGTTCACTAACTGCTGTTGCTATCTCCATGCAGCATGGTCATTACCCTCTGCTACGACGCTGTCTCGCGCAACGTTCAGGGCCTTGGCATTTCGCCATTTATCATGTTCTCGCTGAGCGCAACGACCATTCTGCCCGCCTGCCTGCTGCTCATCGCTCTCCAAGATCGCATCGGACGGAAGGCAATGGCTTCCACGTCGCTGCTGCTCAGTGGCATTTTCATCTCGGTAACTGGCATCGTTCTTTTTGCCGCTACTACCGCCTGTGGTCGCAGTAAGTCAACATTAACACAGCTTTTAAAAAGTGGTTTAAACTGTTTTACTAGGCATTTTTTAAGAATATTCGTTTAATCATTGATATTAAGAATAATATAATTCAGACAGTTTCTGTACAGGGTAGTTGGTCAGCTTTATCTAAAATTATGGTCTTGGAATTTTATATGTTTTTAACTCTTTTCTTGAGCTTATTGCTGAGAATTTAATTTTATTTTTTATTTGTTGTACTTCATTTACACTTAAATAGCAATGAATATAAGGAAAATGTTAATTTAAATTAAATTGCTTAGAGGTGGATAATGCCTTTAGTTAAGGGTGAGAGATTAAATCTATAGGTAAAATTGTACTTTATAGTATGAATATATATTTATAAATATATAATTGACAAACTTGAGAACTCTAAATTAGTAAGACTAACTTAAATGGGTGATTGGGTATTAACAATAGTTTTAAAATTTGGTTGAATACAAATCATGCATATAAATTTATTTATATATTTATACCTAGTCAAAAGATACTATATAAATAGGTATTATCTGTCTTTAGTTAAAGGATTAGTACCTAATGCAGCGATTTAATTAGGGAATGAATAATTGTTTTTTTTGTTTAGTAAACTTTATAGAATAATCAGTTTTAACAAAATCACAAGAGGTCAACAAAAATCTTTCTAAAACTTTGTGAAAATAATATTTAAATGTTTGTAGAATTTTCCATGATTTCATATACTTTTTAACGAATGTTAATACCTAATTAATCTTTTGTCTAAAACAGCAGCTAATGAACCAAAATATGCATTAGGCATAATATGAATCCAATGAAATAATGAAAGTAGTTTATAAACTATTGATTGCGTTTAATTATTGTTCATTGGAAAAATAAATGCATTTATTTATTTGTATTCGCAGTTTAATCTTAACATTTATATATTTATTTAATAAATGCATAATTAATTTCTTAGTTGAACAGTTCTTCACATAAGCTGCATACACATAAGAATTAATAAAATAAACTTTATTAATACGCACTTTTACCTTTCTCCTTCCACAGCGACAACTCTGCTGGTGACGCTCTCTGTGATTGGTCGCTTTGGGGTCACGGTCGCCTACAACTCGGGGGCGCAGTACGCGACGGAGCTGATACCGACGTGTGTGCGGGGCCAGGGCGTGGCCGCGGTGCACGTGATGGGCTACGCGTTCACCTTTTTTAGTGCGTACATTTTGTTTACGCGGAACATTTTCTCGCCGCTCCCGGAGATCATTTTGGGCGTGCTGTCGCTGCTGGGCGCCTGCCTGTGCCTGCTGCTGCCGGAGACGCTCCACCGCACGCTGCCCGCCTCGCTGGCGGACGGCGAGAACTTCGGCCGGAACGAACGCTGGTTCACGTTCAGCTGCCTGGAGAAACGGTCGCAGTCTGTGGCAAGACTCACTTCCTCTCGCGGCAAGTCTCTGTCTGTTTCTACGGGTTCCTCTGTTTACATTTAGATTGGATTACGAAAACTTATGTTAACTCTTTTTGTATTAAGTTCAAGTATACAACATGTTAGCATACTTTTAAACTCATACTTAAAGGTACTTTGTACTTTGTTCAGGCAAAGAACATTATATTACTTTTGCATAAATTATCAAGTAATTTTTTATTACTATTCTATTTAGTACAAAAAAGATAAAACTTATGCAATCGAAATTTAATTTAGACAATAGTTTACATTAACAATTTAATACTTTAGCTACAATCTTATATAAGTAATAATTGGTAAGCAACAATTTTAATTGAGGCGTTGGCGTTGAACACACAATAAACAATGATAAAAACGATTTTTATAAAAGTACAAAGTGAGTTATTAATAAAACTTTTTATTTCAAATATTTATTTTGCGTTATCTTGTAAATTAAAGTTGAAATACTAAGCGCACTGAACGTCAGGACGTCAGGCGAAAAATTATGTTGCATACTTTTAGGATGGACCAATTAAAGTTCGTTGTATATTATATTATTTTTTTTAAAAAATTGTTTTATAATTATTAAACAATATTTGCTAATAATTTATAGAATTAAAATTAAATACGAAAGATAACTAGAACTTAAAATTTAATTATTAAACTAATTGATTGGGCGTGCTTTATATTGAAAATCCTTGCTGCGGACGATTTCTCCATTCATGTAAAAATATCTAAAGCAATAAATGCAAACAACAATAGGAGCAGCAGTTTATGTCTATGTCTATGGTAAAAATAAAAGAGGAGTGGGACAACAAAAAAAGCATTATGTTAACCAGGAAAATACGTTTGGTATTATGTCCAATTGTATTGAATCAGGGAACCAACAGATATTTAGCTACAAACAAACGATGGAAATGTTTCTTTTCGAAACAATACTAGCAAATGATTTGTTAAAAACGGAACTCTTAACATTACGGATCGCAGCTAAGTTAAGGGTATATTTTATTCGCACACTACCGAAAAATGCACTCTTATTAAAATTCTTTTTATGATTTTTAACAGCTTTATCTTAAGTTATCTAATAAATGACGCAAAGAAAACCATTTAATTGTACTTATATGGAAGATTAGGGCTATGTCAATACAATAGAAGGCTAAAGTAGTTTATTGACTATAATATAAGTATTGCGAGGTGGCAGATGACTTTATTTCCACCTAGTAAACTAGTATTTTTTATACCCTGGAAACAAGAAAAAAAATATATATAACAGGCAAAATGGGCATCAACAGCTCAGTGAGTATTGACGGGCCAGTCTGTCTAGTCCTTTCCTAAGATTTTAAATTTGTATGGTTATTACGTTTTTTCTACTATTATTATTTGATTATATATATTTTTTTGGGGAACATAAATATAATTACTTTGAATATGTTACATTTTAGGATTAAACAAATAAGATATGATGAATGATCTTGCCAGTAATCACTCTACACTGCCAAGCAAATATATTTATCTCCCTGCCAGATATCTTTAACAAAATAATAATAATAATTATAAATAATAATATTAATAATTATAATAAAATATAATAAATTTGTAAAAATGATAAATAATTATTCAAAAATATTTATATTTATTTTACACTGTATGTAAAACAAGATTGAACTGTCTCAGAAGTAACAGTACATAAAATATATAAAAAGATATATTTAAAAAAATTAGAGCTTAATCAACTAAGTTATTTAGGAATACAAAGTTTTTATGTGTGAATATGTCCATATATTTGTATTTGTAAACAGTTCGTAGACTACAAATTATGGTACAGGGTATCACCAATTCGAGCACTTCCCTTTGTTTATTTTAAGCCACATTGTAAAACCAACCTCAGGTGCATGTTAGCCGGACTTGTTGTATCTGGGCGTATCCAAGTACGCGTGTCGACATCTTCTTATCTTTATGCCTATTACAGAGCTACTTGGTGATAAGAGAGAAAAAGAGATCTCCAGGCAGACTTTTTTAAACGGCAGCAGCTTTGTCTTTGACGTGGATCTGTTTGCCTAGACTAGTATAGAGACTTGCATACCTGATGTGCATGGGCATCTGAAAGATATATACACATATATACGAATGTCGGGCGCAGTTTTTTTGGCAAACGCTCGCGGGACGACGAGCAATGTAGACGTGGGAATTAGCGATGGATTTCGAGAGCGTGTTGGAGAAATGTGGCAACTTTGGTCGCTATCAGTTCGTCTTGTTGGCGCTCTATGGCTATACGAATATACTCTCGGCCTTCCACTATTTCTCGCAGACCATCATCAGCTTCACACCGCCGCACAAGTAATATTTTAAAATAAATCAATTATTAATTAATTAACAAACCTTCTTCACTCTCACAAAGATGCCAGCCCGAAGTTAATTCATTTGTAAATTTTACCGCCTCGGGACGCTGCACCTACCTTGAGTGGAGTCCTGATTTGCTGGAGAATCGGGAGACCAAGTGCCAGTCCTGGCAGTTCGAGCGCGAGAGCAACTATGAGAGCATAACAACTGAGGTAGGTGCGCCCTAAAAGTAGGCAACAGTTTTTGGACTTACACTCGCATCCCACCATATTGTGCACAGCTGGAATGGGTCTGCGACGATGCCTACAAGCTGGCCATGGGTCAATCCTTCTTCTTCGTGGGCTCCGTGGTGGGCACCATATTCTTTGGCTATCTGGCCGATCGCATTGGCCGCCTCAAGGCCTGCATTTTGACCACGTTGACGGGCGCCTTTGGCGATTTTCTCACATCGTTTGTTAGCTCGCTGCCATTTTTCTCGATTGGACGTTTCATATCGGGCCTGTCCACAGATACTCAGTACTACTTGATGTATATACTGGGTATGATCAACGATATTTCAGATTGATATTAGACCTTACCTTGTGCATTTGCAGTTTTTGAGTATCTCGGCCCGAAGCGTCGCACTCTGGGCCTGAACATCATCGTGGCCGTGTTCTACTGCGTTGGGCTTATTGTCTCGCCCTGGCTGGCCATCTGGGTGGGCACCTGGCGCAACTATCTGTGGGTTGTCTCTCTGCCAGCGCTGGGCGTGCTCTGCTATCCGTGCCTGCTCTTCGAGAGCGCCGAGTGGCTGCTGACCAAACGCAAATTCGAGCAGGCGGCAAATTGTCTGCGCCGCATCGCCAAGTTCAATGGACGCCAGGTGGACGAACGTGTGTTCGACGAGTTCATCAAGCACTATCACGAGAAGCTCAGCGAGGAGCAGCCAACCACAGCGGACACCTTCATGGGCATGCTGAGAACGCCACGTTTGCGCAAGTTTACCATTGTGCTGCTGATCAAGTCGTAAGTTCGAGGAGTTCATCTAAAGGACAACTACTGTTGCAATTTATCCTTAGGATGATCATCACGGTGGCCTTTGACATACTCAGCCGTAATATGGAGGGCCTGGGCACCTCTCCCTTCAAGCTCTTCTCCTACACAAGCATCACCTATCTGCCCGCCGGCCTGACCATAATCCTCTTCCAGAACTATATCGGCCGCAAGGGCATGGCCTGCGCCTCGCTCTTTGTGGGCGCCATTATAACGGCCGTGACGGGCTTCCTGATAGCCAGCTATGATCCCGCGGAGCATTCGCTGCTGTTGGCCTTCATGGTGGGCCTGGGCAGATTCGGCGGCGTCGTCGCCTACGATGCGGAGGCTCAGTATGCAGCCGAAATTATACCCACCAGTGTCCGCGGACGGGGTATGTCCAACATACACGTTGTGGGCTATGCCTTTGGCTTCTTCAGCTCGTACATCATTTTCCTGGGCACCTTTTACAAGCCGCTCCCATCGCTGTTCATCAGTCTGCTGCTGTTCGTCGGCTCCGCCCTGTGTCTGACACTGCCGGAAACAGTCCAAAAGTGAGTTACGATCTTTAAATGTACTCTATTTAAATATTTACTCTCGTGTCTAATAGGAAACTGCCGCAAACATTGGCCGACGGCGAGGAATTTGGCATTGGCGAAAAATGGTATTATTTTCCCTGCTTTAGCCGGAGCAGAGAATTACCGGAGCAGACGACTCCTAAAAGGATTGTGCTGGAAAAGATTTCTTAATAAAATTTATAATTTATTGTAACTAACTGTTGAAACGCATTTCTTATTCATAAAGAGAGGGAAAACTCAGCTGCGCACTATAATTAAATTATACGACTTTGGGTTGGGCTGTAGAGCATTAAAGTATTATAAAGACATAAATCTTTGAGAATTGTCTGAAAACTGAAACATTTGCCAGAGATCAGCCATAAGGCGCATATTTAGTTATCACGTCGATTGTTCCGGAACTCGCGAATGTTTGTCAACAATGGGCGTGTGCTTAGAACAGGCTATAAAAACCATTTCACAATGTCAATACAGTTGTAATCTATACTATGCAACTTTATATATATCTATATATGTATTTAAGCTGAGCCGTAAAGTTGTCAGGCGCCAAATAAAGCCAGGCTATAATTCCTTTGAAATGTTTATTGTTGAGGCGTGACTTACAGCATCCACAAAAAAAAAAAAATCATAAACAAAACACATAATAAAAAAAAAAAAAAAAAAAAAAAAAAAAAAAAAAAAAAAAAAAAAAAACAGGCCTCTGTTCGTTGAGTCGGCCGAGAGTTAAATGCCTGATAAGAGAAACCGCTAGAAATACGCAATATACCAAAAATACAAACCCCTTCAGAGCGCCTTTGTCGTGGCCCTGGCAACAGTCACTGGGTCAAAAGGCTTGGCCAAGTGTTCGACGAGCAGTTGTGGTTTTGGTTAGTCTAGGGCCCAAACTCAGTGCCATAATGTAAGGTAGGCAATTAAAAGGCGGCCAGATTCAGCTTTTGTTTTGGCTGAACGCACGAACTCAGTGTTTGTCCAAGTCTCAAGGTATTATATTATACCACATGTGAGATAGCTGAACTCAATCTATCTCGCTAATCCGGAGAGTCGTCCCACGGCAATTAAACTATATAAGCCACCCAAAGCAGCCAACAGGCCATCAAAACACAGCGCGCACTGTCAGCAGCAACAACCTTCAGCTCTGGAGCTCTGAGAATGGGCTGCGTTTAAAAAAAGTGTGTGTTCCATAAAAGAAATAATCAAATAGAAAAAAGTCTGAAGAGTTCAATATGGATTTCGATAGGGTGTTAGAGAAGTGTGGCAGCTTTGGGCGTTTTCAGTTTGTCGTCCTCATCTTATACGGCTATACGAACATACTTAGCTCATTGCATTACTTCTCACAAACCCTAATTACGTTCACACCGGAACATTGGTTAGTTCTTTGGCAATAACTGTTTGCATGTGCATGGCTAACTGAAAACTTGTCACTTCTGCCGGTCCAGGTGCACCCACGATGATCTGCATGGGCTCAGCGCGGAGTCGATACGCTCCATCTATTCGAATGCAACGCATCCCTCCTGCACACGACTCGACGGCGTCATCAATGGCACGGGCATCGCAGCCGCTGGCGGAGAGAGTTGCCAGGATTGGATATTCGAGCGTGAAAGCGGCTACGAGAGCCTCACAACGGAACTCAAGTGGGTCTGCGACAAGTCGCATCAGCCGGCCGTCGGTCAGTCCTTCTTCTTTGTGGGCTCCGTGGTGGGGACGATCACTTTTGGCTATCTTTCGGATCGCATTGGACGACTGCCCGCCATGTTGATGGCCACGTTGTCTGGCGCCTGTGGTGACTTCATGACCTCCTTTGTGCACACCTTGCCCTGGTTTGCCTTCTCGAGATTCGTCTCTGGACTCTCCACCGATACCATGTACTATTTGATGTACATTCTGGGTGAGTTTCCCCTTTTAATGTAAGAGAAATATATTCTGGAATTTGAACTCTTTTCTGTTAGTATTCGAGTACCTGAGTCCCAAACGTCGCACCTTTGGGCTGAACATCATACTCGCGTT
>SCDZ01001265.1:0-11347 GCA_004143845.1 Drosophila lacertosa | reverse complement strand
TGTGTGTGTGTGTGTGTGTGTGTGTGTGTGTGTGTGTGTGTGTGTGTGTGTGTGTGTGTGTGTGTGTGTGTGTGTACAGCCAACAACAAGAAGACAAAGCACAACAAACAACCGCCTGACATTGTCGATGACGTTGCCGCGACTTTGCTGACGTTGATGTCTTCTCTCTTTTTTCTATCCGTTTTTCGCTGTGCCGCCTGCCGCATGAAAAGCAATTTTCATGCGTGGCTTCTTCTTTGTTAAATGCGCCTGAAATATATATGTATATAATATATAAGTGTGCGTGTGTGTGTGTCAGCGGGCGGTCAACATTGCTGCGTATTTCCGCCATAGAGCCCAGACCCAAACCCAAACCCAACCAGAGAGCCGGTTTTTCTTCAAAGCAAAGCCCATAAAAGCAACAACAACAACAACAATAGCAACAACAACCACAAGACGCACACGCACACAATCAGCTCAGAGCGTGCGTAAAGTGCGTAACTGTCGCTGTGGCTCCGTTTGGGAAACGGGTTTTCTGCGGGGAGACAACAAACAGCTCTCGCCTCCACATCGCCCCATCCCTTTCGCTGGCCGAGCATCTCTGTCGCACACTTGGCCAGCAGCGCGACGATAGCACGGTGTGTACAGCTGTTTTCTGTTTATCTCGCACTTTCCGCTTCTTCTTCGCATTCGTGTTTTTGTTTACGTTCTGTGGCACGCACACGACCGTCGAGCGTCGTGCGTCGAGCGTCGACAGTCGACAGTCGGAGCTACCCAGCCGCAGCACCACATCCAGTTTACCACACACACACATGCCCAAAACACTAACTCGGGGTGTGTGTGTGTGTGCCTGTATCTGAGGTGATTACTTTGATATGAAGTGTGCGTCTTTTGGGGTCTTCAACTTCGTCCTGCATTTGATTTAGCAGGCTGTACGCACTTATTGCGCATCGGGCAGCTCCTTGCGTTACTTAATAGCGTATTAGCCACGCTTTCACTTTTAAATTAAGTCATAATTTTATACGCAAAAAACCAAAACGAAAACAATACAAAGGCCAAAGCAAAGCTAACAAAAAATAAAAATAAAGTTAACCTACATTTTGTGTGAGCGTATAAAAACTGCGCATATTATAAAAGATACCCGAAAGAAAAAAACCAGAGAAGGTGGCATAAAACTCGATTGAGACTGTGACTTTTATCAAGTGGTTTTTTCTTTTCTTATAACTGTTTCTGTCGGCAAATCATAAAAAAAAAACGTTGTATAAAAGCTTGAAATATTTGTACAGCTTGTGTTAAACTTCCGGTTTGGTTTTAGGCTAGACAAAAGAAAACGAAAACATTTCCAACTGATTGGCTTGAAAACACTTTCCTCTGGAAAGCTCTTAGTAAATCGGATAATTATCAAAAATAATAAACAACGTTTTAATGTAAAGAAATTACCTTGAGTACCTTTTAAACTAAATAAAGGAAAAGTAAATTTTTGATTTTCTTTCTTTTTACTTATTTTGGATATTTAGTATTTGTGTTTAATATTTTTTTTTTATATATATGTTTATTTTTTTATTGGCTTTAAATATTTTCATATATTTATTACGTTTTAAATAAATATCAATATTTATAAATGCTCTTTTATTATTACATATCTAATCTACACATAACTAATTAACGCTTATGCTCGCCTAATTAACGCTAAATGAAATCTGTTAGCCGTGATTTATGGATATTCAAAATTCCCGATAACAACTCTTGAGTGTAACTATGTATCTGTGTGTGTGTGTTTATCTATTGGCGTACCCACATATTTTTTTCAGCAGTTACGCCTGCTGCCAATAATCTATTCAATCTGTGCGCCGTTTATGAGGCATTTGCCAAGCACTTTGTGAAAATGTCTCTTTGACAGGGTCCCTTTTTCAATAAATAAGTAGAAAAAAAAACAAAAGCCACTGGCCAAACCGAAACGTGTCCATGTCGATATCAGTGTCTGGGCCTCGGTGTGTGCCTGGGCTCTAGTTAAAGCGTTTGCCAATCCTGTCGCTGCCTGTTTCCTGCTCATGGTGTCTGCCGGGGATATGGGACTGCCTGCTGTTTGGCCCGGCTAACGACCTGCCACGGGGTCTCGGGTTTTTGCTTGCTGCATTGCTATGGTTTTATGATAGCAGCAAACATTTTTGGCTGTTTGGCTTGCTTTGGCCTGCGTGCTGTTTGCCTTTTTTGTTTTTAATTTTTTTCCATTTTTGTTTTCTTCTTGTTTTCAGCTAAAAAATGACAGGCTGGCGGGTCACTTGAACTGCGCAGTGAACCCTCGTCCTGAGCTCCGCGTATTTGCTGCACTCTAATGTCTAATCGACCTTGCAGCCCAATCGGCAGGTAGACCAACAATGTCCCGACTTTAGCAATATCTCAAAAAACAGAAAAAAACAAAAACCTCACGCTCTAATTGGAAACGATAAATTACTGAGCAGCAAAGTACTTGATATTATAAATAAACTTAGATATATGTATCCCATAATATTTGTCATTTTATTTTGTACATTACTTCAAATCGGTCAACAAGCTGCAATGACCTTTTTTGAGTGTTCACCGTAGCAGGTTGAACGACATTTCTCCCTCCCCCCCTCCTCCTCCCTTCCCTTTGGTCTGGGGTCTCTTTATTTTTTTTTTTTTTTTGTTGAAGTGGAGTTTCAGTTTACAGATGTCAACGTGACTGTGACGAAAGGTATAAAGAATGTTGTCTGTTGTTCATCAAATGTCGTAGTTTTCATTTCTTCCTCTTACACTGCTGCTCTTTTTGGCGACCCAAATGCCCAGTTATGGCCGGCAAGTGACAAATGACTCATTTGGTAATATACAACAACAAGAAGAGCAACAATGGGATTTAAAGACATATCAAAAGCTGTAACAAAAACAAAAGCAACAGCACAGAAATTAATTTTGGGCTCTTCCTCAATAGAAAAACTCGTTTGTTAACTGAACAATCTCAAGTTTTTGGGTGCTTGGTTCTGAGCAAAGGGAACGGTCTGAACCGAACTGAAGGTAAGACCAAAACCCAAAAAAAATCTAAACGACTTTCAAAAAACTAATAAAAATAAAAATAAAAATAAATGCAGGCAGCTCGCTTCAGTTTCGGTTTTGGTTTTGGCTTTGGTTTTATTTATTTTGTGGGCCTTTATTTTGTGATTTCAAAGCGCCTTTTTTGTTGTTGGCTTTAATGGTTTGGCTTTAGCGGCCTTAAAAGCAACACCCGTACACACACAGCTCACAAATGCACACCTGATACACACACGCACACACAGACAGCTCTATGTCTATGCCAGCTTGGTATGTGGGTCAATTTGAAATGGTTTTTGATCAATGCAAAAGAGCCGCTTGAATGATTGAAAGAAAACAAAATTCAGATATTGATAAATTGACTACTGGCCGAGATTTTCAGCTGATAAACGACAGATAGCTTGTCAAATTGATAACTGCAACAGGAGAGAGCCTGTGATTACCTTAAGTGAAATCAAAGGACTCAGAGATAAAGTCAATTTGTCAAAGGTACGAGATGAACAAGCGCCCTTTCACTCAGTTGCAAATAAATGCACTTCCCTTGAGTTGATACAGCTGCTTTCTTAAATGAAAAAAACCTCGTAAAGCCAACTCACAGAACTTGTTAAGCTAAAGCAGCGTAAAAAAGTCGCTTTTCACTTTCTTTGGGTCAACATTTTTTGCCATTGCCACTGCCATTGACATGGTCAACAAAAATTGCAGCACTTGGCGACTGACGAAAAGTAAAAGCAAAAATAAGAAAACTTAAATTAAATGGGCTGCCATTAATTTTGTATTCTTTTAATTTACAGGCAAATTGGGTCGCGAGAGAAAGAGAGAGAGAGGGAGAGAGAGAAGCTCTCTCAAAACTAATTGCTTGGTGGATCAACGAGCGAACGCCAAATGAAAGTAAAGCGCTCAGGGTAAAGTCAAAAGCGAACCTTAACAAAGTTGGCACTTAACGGAGTGTTTTTTCTGCCTCTTCTTTTTTTTTTTTTTTTTTGGGCACACGCAGCTCACGAAACTATGTCGGCGCAGTTGCGTGTAAAATACGAGCAGCGTTTTCAATGTCATTAAAATAAATTTGCTTTTAAATGCACTTGGCAGTAGGGAGCGAACTGGAACTGGAACTCGAACCCGAACTTAAACTGGCCATGCCCTGCGGAAGTGCGAGCTAACAAATCGCTGCTGCGTGGCTACCCGTCTTGAGACGGCAGTTAACGCATAAACGGTGGGCATCAGGCCCGAAGCTGAAAACCAGAATAATAAGCAAATAAATGAAAAATAATAAAAGAGAATAACTTGATAAATGGCGCCTGACATTTGCAAGTGGAGTGGGGACTTGAGTTTAACCTTTAATTATATTGGGGCTGGTTAATAATAATATAGGGCTGGCCACTGATTCATTGGCTGGTAATTAGGCGGCTGACGCGGCGTATACGTCATCGTAATTGAAATAAAAATGCGAGCAACAAGTTTCTCGTTCAAATAACCTTAGAATAAATTGCCTCACGTTTCCGTCAAACACACAACACACACAAACACACACATTTATTGCTACACTCCACAACTAGTTTGGCCGGCTCTCTGACACAATATGTGTGTGTGTGTGTGTGTTTACTCAGTGCCATAAACAAAAGGTTGTTGCTCAAGTCGAACAAAAATTCAAATTCAAATATTTTTTTAGACTGCGTTTTCCCCATTTACGTAGCAACAGCAACAAAACACAAAACACAAAACAACAATGGATCATTGTATAAAATATGAAAACTGGCTCCGAGCCGACAACGCACGTGAGCATCACATGCTCCAACATCCAGCGAGGACAACCATAGACACAGATACAGTTACACATATACATCTGCATATTTCCCCCTCCCTGTTTTTTTTTTTTGTGATTGTGAAACCCAGTCGAAAACCAATTGTTGATTGACTTGCGACCAACAACAACAACGACGACGACATAAAGCTCCTATTTAGGTGGAGTTGATTTTTGACTTTTGGGTGTGTAATTTATTTACTAACCGGCTGACCAGCTGGCTGACAACGTGGCCACTGATGAGGTCATAAACAAATTTCGGCTGTAACGCATAAGGGCCAAGCGACTGGCAGCTGGTTCGGCTTTAAGCTAGATTAATTGTAGTTCAGACATGCGAACTAAATCTTGCTTTTGAAACATATTTTACATATATGTATTTTTAAATAGATTTTGTACCCTTAGATAAGCTTTTACTTTCAGCTCTTTGCCTGAAAGCGTTCATGTGCATAAATTGTTTTCTTTTGACTTGAATTCAGGGTCAAACAAAAGCGCGTCGAGATATATTTTTAGATACAGCATAAAAAGTGTGTCCACATTTTTTTGTAAAAAGCAAAACAATTTTGGGAAGTACAACAAATACAAACAACACACACTTGAGAAACCTGAGGCATGTTTAGGAAGCATTGGAATGAGATGTTGTCGCCGTCGCGCATCTGTTAGATACATTGAGACTAGCACGCTCTTCTAGATACAACTACACACACACACGCACACACACATAAAGACGCTTACTGACAAATGTATATTGACAAGCCACACGGAACAGATACGCGCAGCTGAGTTGGCATTGAGACTTGCTATCTGTATCTGTACACGTATTTGTATCTGAATCTGTATCTGTGTATCTGTGTGCATTTGTGTATTTCATAGTTAGCGCACGCCCCAGTGCAATGCAACAATTGCAAACGTACGAGTATTTAGCGATTATAAGTTGAAAAGCTACAAAAGAGAGCAGTCGGAAAAAAAAAGCAAAACAAAACAACGCACAAGTGTGTAGGAAGTAGATGCGATAAATGAGCGCAAGTGAAAGATAGGCAGAGACAAAGAGAACGAGGGAGAAAGAGAGAGAGAGAGAGAGTAGGAGGCATGTAGAAAACGCAGTTCGAGGCTGATGCCGGTCTCAGCCGTGTGTGAGCGTTTGTGTATTTCACAGATACATAGAGCACGGCATGCAGCGGCGTTTATCTAACTATCTATGACATCTATCAACATTTTTATGTATCTGCCTGACTTATGACGCAATTGGGCAACAACAACAACAACAACAATTCCAATGGCGAATAAACTATATAATTAGCTCTAGAGCGTAAGCGCTGTGAGAATTTCGACCCATCTACAAATATCTCAGTAGCATGTTGTTGTATGTTTATTTAACCCTGAAGATCTATCGCACATTGCTTTGTTTTTTCTTTGCCTTTTTACGTTTCTTCCCTATCGAATTCCTTCACGAATTTAATGCTAAACAAATCTCTTATTACGACATAGATGGCATCGTCATTGCTATCGACATCGACATCGGCATCGAACTTTAAATCGAGCTATTCTATAAATGCCCCAACGATGTTTCACTCTGAATTCGTGCAGGTCACTCGTCGTCGCCCGGGTGACGTAATTACGACGGGGCTGTGGCCCGAAGACCGGTGATTACGGTAGCATAACTCACAATGCCAAACGGGAACTCTTCTCCTCAACAAACAAACGGATGCGCCCAGCAATTATTTATTATTTGTTTCCACATATCAAGATACTATTAAACATGTAATATTCATATTTATATATATTTTTTTCTTTGTTAAGCTTACAATAAAACGCAAATAGGGATTTACGTAAATCTTATGAAACATTATTGTTTTAAAAAACAAGAAAGTTCTAAGAATAAAACTTTTGCACAAATAATTTGTACTTCAAACTAATAAGATGAACAGCAAATAAAATATGGACATTTTTTAAAGCCTAAAAGGTTTTATCAATGCAGAAACATTTATTCTATTTTATTGCACGTATTATTAAAATGAATATTCAACAATTCTCGTGCAATTCGCAATAAATGCAAATGTGGTCAGCTTTATTTTTATAAATAAATAAAACTTTGGAGGAGTACAAATAACATATGTATATAATAAATTTAATAAATGGCTATTCATCGGATTGAAGATAACCAAATTTTAGTAAATTAACATAAAGATTTGTTTTTTATGTTCTTTATGTTATTTTAAAATTTCAACCCGTCACGCTCCCAGTGTTCAATGAATTCAAAGTGAAGCAAAAGTTTAGCTTTGACCTGAATGCGTTTTTATGTTCATATTTTGATGACAACTGTAGCTTAAAGATATATATATAGAAATTTGTTTGGTTTGGATTTGGATTTAGGCCATCCCGAGTCAAACGAAGAAGAAGGCCACACTCGGTTAGCCGCGTTAACCCAGTTACGTGACTCTGAAACGCGAAATGCGACCCTCAAAACCAATTTGCCGTGGCACATAGAATGCGATTGCACATAAGTGCACAGAAAACAAATACATACATAATGTGTGTGCTCCCCTCGCATTGTTAAGATAGATAGATACCTAGCAGCATAGCTACATAGATCCAAAGATACATAGATAAAATAGATACATATGTATCTGCAGCGCCCCCAACTTGATAGCTGCGACTGCAGCTGCGACTGCGACAGAGGCTGTGGGCGGGGCTGTGGGGCTGTGGCTGAGGCTGACCTTGACACACTTTTTAACGAACGCCGCCAACGCCAGCGTCAGCTGCCCAGTTTGTTAATTCGTGGGCGGACGCAACGTGCAGCAAACTGAACGCACACAAATCAAATAACTAAAGCTTTATGTGTGCTTTTTTTTTATATCTTTAGACTGAGCTAATTAGACAAGAAATCAGTTTGAAAACAGTGATTGTAATTTGCATAAGTCAAATGCAACCCGTACTAGGAATGCAGAAAGTTTAACTTTACTTTTATAATCAAAAGTCTTGGCTCTTAAATTTTCATACTTTTTGAGTTAGTTTTTGTTGTTAGACATATTTAACTATAACTTAAATAAAGTTATTTCCTACAAATAATATCAATTTCCATACGAGACATATAAGCTAAAATAAACTACAAAAACATTTCACACATTGAGGTAAAGGTAGATTATAGTATTGAAATTTTAATCTGAAATAGGTTAATCTGTTAAGATTTTAATCTTTATAAGTATTATAAGTATATAAATTTAATTCAAAGCTGATGCCTTGGAATTATTTAAATAGGATAATTTATGGACTTACCTCATTTCCAATTGTGTTTATCTTAACCAGCACCTCGTCCTTGGCTATGTCGTGCAGGACAACATCGCCGCTCTGCTCCCGGCCGTTGTAGGTGAGAAAGATGCGCTGTCCGGGCTGCAGCTGAATGTTGCTGATGGTGCGAAAGCCGGGTCCGATGAGGTCCAGGTCGCGGAACTCCTTTGTCATCGCATTGCGGCGCAATGCCTGTGCCGGACTGATGTGCACATTGGCGGCGGCAGCGGCGCGTCGCGTCTCCATTATAACCGATTCCGAGCCGGACGCGGCGAGGCCAGACGGCACCGATTGCGTCTTGAAATCGAACCGGACAATGTAGCGAGTATCCGCGTTCAACTGGGCATCGCCCGGAGCTAGGATGCTGGGCGGCGGCATTGGCTCCGGCGACGACATCGACGAGGACGTCTTAACGTCCTGAATGACGCCCGAGTACCAAAGGCCGTCGGGGCCGGGTGCGCACACTTTGGTGCCAATTATTGAGCGTTTGGCCAAGCGGCGGCTGGTTGACATTTTTGTGTTAATTTTGTTTTTGCTTTTGTAAACGATTGTTGCGGGTTTTAGGGGGTTGGCGAGTTTGGCGGATTTGGCGGGATTTACTGGCGGGTTTTTGTCGTTTTCGTTGCTGTTGTCTGGCTGTTGTTGTTGTAACAATTTAAGAACTGTTCAGTGATATTTTTCTTATTGCTTTGCTTGCTATTGTTTTCTTATTTTTTTTTTGCGCAGTTTTACTATGAATTTAGGAGTTGAACTTGGCTTGCTTGGCTGGCAGCAGCATTTTTACCACTTGACATTTTACCACTTTTGCACACTTTTTATTGCACTTTAGTTTCTCAATTTAGCTTTACTTTTTGCACATATGCATGCATATGAAATATATTGCAATCTTTTCCTTCTTTTTTATTTTTTGTTGCACACACACACCAACACACACTTTGAGCTTCACTTGGACAACTTGTTGCACACAGTTTGTTTTTCTTTGCTGTTGCTGCTGTTGTTGTTGTTAATTGTTAAAAGTGTCTTAAGTCTGGGAGATGTCTTTGCTTAATTTGTACACATTAATCTTGTTCAGCTCGGACAATTTTTTGATAATGTTCTTGTGATAGAGCTCCAGGCAGAGGGTAACGCGGAGTTTCAGATGCTGATTGAACTCGAGACGCTGGACGGGCGTATTCCTGTATGCTTGTGGATGCAGTGCATCTGGCGTTCCGGGCAGCTTCACATGCTCGCTGTGCGTCTTCTGTTTGGCTTTGCAGTTGCGTTTGTGCCTAAGCATAATCCAATTTTCGCTTTATTTAACGGCAGCTTGACCGGCTGTCTTCGACCACTACACGGAAATGTCGGAAAAGTTGTTGTTAGAATCACCTGGTGGCTGGCCCCTAGTGATCGCACATCAAATGTTTCTTTCGGCTTTTCTCTAATCGTTTGCTTATCGGATATGTTTTATATTGTTCTTTTTTTTTTGTTAATGTGATTGTTGTTGGATTGCGCTGATTGGCGTTTGATTCGTTATACTATATGCACATAAATTAGTATATGTATAGGTATGCATATGTATATATTATATATATTTAAATATATATATTTATTGCTTGCTTTGCTTTCACGCTGCTTTCGCTGCCGGTCGTTTCACTTTTTCTTCCAAGTTTTTCTTTCCTTTCATTCCACACACGCACACACAGAATACACTGGCAAAGCGCAAGAGAGCAAAATGGATGCAATCTGCTGTTGATGCTGCACTATTTTGTTGTTGTTGTTTTTGTTGTTGTAGTTATTATTATTATTGTTGGGGATTGCCCAATGTGTTTTGTTGCATTCAATTAAGAAGCAGTCACACTGTTGTCACTATTGCTGCTGCTGTTAAGTTTCAACTTACGCTTTTGGGTTGGATTGTTTTGATGGTTTGGTTTGGCGTCTACGTTGACGACGAATTCGACTCGCAATAAGCGCTTATCGGTCTGTTCACGAGAGTTGGCTATCAAAGACTGAGCGAGCGCCCGACGAGTTACAGTTACGCGCACCGAACAACACTCCACACACACACGCACACACACAGAGCTCTCTTTCTCTCTGTCGCTCTCACTCTGGCGTTCCGTCTCTCTATTGCTGTTGCTGCTGTTGCTGCTGCTGTTGCTTGCTCGGTTTGTTGTATATTATGCTGACGTTCGACGTACCTGCTTGGAAAAACTACATAAATGCAGTTGTGTGCGTGCGTGTGTGTGTGTGTGCGAGCGCATTTGAGTGTGTGTGCGCGTTTTTCCCCTGCTGCTGTCAGCCAGCATAATACGTAAAATACTTGAGCAACATGCTCTTGAAAGCGTCGAAAATGCATTCGCCATATACATGCATACATTTGTGTATGTTTGTTTGTACATAGGCCTCAAATTGAGTTAACAGCCGCGGCTATTGAAAAATGTTAACGTCCAGTCTAGCTGTTAATTTGTTATGTCGATGTGTCAAGTTATATTTACAAACACAAGTAGTTTAATCAAGTTTGGCATTTTGTATGGTGAGCGAAACCAACAATTAAGTCAAGAAAACATTTCTAAATTGGCGTTTGCTTCCTCTTTGCGACGCCACACAGCGCGCAATTAACGCCAATTGGTATCAGCGCAGTTCGCTTATCAATATGGCCAGCCAGCCAGCCAGCCTGTGCATCTGTATGTGTATGTCTAGCTGTGCCTGCGCCTGTGTGTGTGTGTCTATGACGCCATCGTCCGCTTGCCAGCATAACAACAAATGTCGACGTCGTCGTTGCTGTTGCTGCCAACCCCAACCCAAAAAAAACTACGCAGTTAACAAAAAGTTAAACACTTGTCAACATTTTTCACAACGTCAACAGAGCACCGCATAACTTGGTGTCTCTGCGTTTGCGTGTGTGTGCGTGCTGCTGTGTAAGCGCGATATCAACAACAGAGCGTGGAGAGTGAGAGAGAGAGAGCGTGTGAGAGGGACGCGATAACAGCTGTTGTTGGCAGCGCAGCAACAATGTTGCGAAAACAGCTGTTGAGCAGCACAATCAGAGAGCGCCCAGCTACATAACAGATGAGAGCCCATTGTCTGTAGTTAAGGCACTGTGGAATACTCTCACATTGACATGTAAGCAAACATGTACATATTTAAACGTACGAACCTTTATTGTCCGGACCCCAAATATCTGATTATCAAGATAATAAGCGACATCCCTCTAATTTCCAAGCTACACGTTTAAATATATATATATATATATATATATAT